>JAECUM010003890.1:0-12360 GCA_016617855.1 Megalonaias nervosa | reverse complement strand
GCTTTCATTGATAGTTGCTTTGCGATCGGTATTGCTTTTGGGGCTATCCTTCTAAATAAACCCTGAATGACATCACCGAGTTCATCTCCGTAAAATGTCTTGTATACAGGTAATCTTGAATTTACCACCCTGACCATAGTTGGTCCACGTTGAGCAGCGTGTATGATCATCTATTATAATAATAATATCTAACTGTTTAATCAGTGACTTAGTCACTATGATAATCATCGGTAATTTCATTAATGAGGGACCGATACACGTTAATATCCATGATGCCACCGGTAAATAATCGGTGACAAATTGATGAGATTTCGTTGATAATTTCAGAAGAATTATTACCAACTCGTTTCCCACCGATTAAAATTTCTAATCTATCTACGTCGGCAATGATATTACCGGGACAAGTAACAAGGTCACTTCCTCGAATATTAATACCACTTCCAGTTGCACCTTTATCAGTATCACTTTTATCCGGAATTAATAAATAATCAATAATATCTGGGGATTCTTCTGCTGGGAATAAAATGCTTCGTCGCTGGATGATGTTTTTCGTGGTTGTGGTGATGATAACTGTCGTTGTTGTTCTGATTCCTTTTGTCGTCGTTGTACTCGCCGTTTTGGCGGTAGCGATGATGATGGTTGTTGTTGTGATTGTGCTTTTTGCTGCAGCTGTTTTGATTGTTGTAGTATTTGTTGTTGTTGTTCTGGTGATAATTGTATAAACGAAATATATTCATCTATCGCATGAATATATGTTATATATCTTGGATCGCTGTTTCGAATTCTATCAGTGTTGTAATATATTCGATATATCCATTTGTACCAAGTTTCGCGAATTCTATCAGTGTTGTAATATATTCGATATATCCATTTGTGCCAAGTTTCGCGACTTACAGAATCTTCGGCATATTCAGGTTTTAAAAACTGTTTTCGGTTTTCATAACCTTTCACAGCACTCGCAACTAATTGGTTTATATTTTTTGCCTGTCTGATATCGTTAATAACATCTTCGGCAAATTTATCAGACAGATTAACCCTGGCTCGTGCTTCTGATTCTTGTTGAGTATCACCTTCCGTTTGATCTATTTCTCCAGTTGGCTGAACCGCAGCAATTTTCTCCGGAAGGTCTCGTAGAATTTTTTTTTTGTCTTTTTAGTTCGCTCCGCTTTTTTTTTCTCAGTTGATTCAGCGGTCTTTCTCAACGTGGGAACAATACCTTCAGTAGTTTTCGTGATAGGTTTAAATAATTGTTCTGCGGATTCTGTAAATTCTTCTTGTGTTTGTTGACGCTCTTGTAATTTTTGCTTAACACTATTATGAAGCGGAAGATATTTCTGTATCGCTTCTAGTCGCTCTCGAGCTAATCTTGCTGAGTGAGCTTCACCAATCATTATATCAATAATGATAAACAATCTTTTTAAATCGACAGCAGCGGGGGGGTGGGGGGTGGGGGGTGGGTGACCACATGTGTGTAAACGACTCAGTCAGCAGCAGAGAGGGTGAACCCTACAACTTTGTAGAGACCTTATTTTTGAAAATTAAGGGTTCCCTGAAGAAAAAAAATATTTTTGTTTTAATAATGAAAACTTCTTTAATTGACCAGATTTTTTCACAATCTGGTCACGTGCGTATGTCATTCACCCTCTCTGCTGCTATGATTTTTATCCAAAAATTATATCAAGTCCGTTGCGATATCTTGACCTAGGATCATGTAAATTTATCGTTACAAAACCAAAGGGAGCGGTTTGTGCTTTTGAAAAGAAATTTTAAAATTTATTCATGTCCATGTCGCCTGAACACCAAGTATAATAAATATTCTGCAGCGTATGATTATCTACGCCATTAAATACAACTAAAACGTTACAATTATCTCTGATTACTTTTGGAATTTGTGTATATCTCTGGGTAACATAAATCACGTCTGTGTTTTTGTCTACCTCGTGAAAATATTCTAGCTGGATTTGATTGTTTGTCCAGCATGACATCATCATACACTACTAAATTATTAATGAATCCATCTAGATCATCTACGGATGGTGCTTCATCAATATCAGTAATAAAGTCTATGACATTGTCTTCATGTAACAATTTTGCGTTTTCATTAAAATCTTTAAGTACTTCGTAACATCGTGGATCATCTACAGATGGCGCTACTAAATATAATTTATCCCACTTCAACCATCGCATTATTAGATTAAGCAGTAATTGCGTCTTTCCACTTCCAGATGGGCCTATTATAATCATTCTGATAGAATTTGGAAGCGCTGGATGATGCTTTACTGGCTCTTGTTTTCGTGTCGCAGAAAAGTCAATTATATCCATATAATAAATAATATGAGTCTATATTGTGTTCGATGCAGAACACCTACCGATACTACTGAATTAACGACAGTAACAACAAAAAATAAAAGACGTGCACTTACAGGCAAGTCTGTGAAATGTGGTACCAAGAAATATAAATTTGTCTCCATGACTAAGTCAGGGACAAAGACAGGTGGGGGTGATATCGCTGCTTCGTTAGGAAAATTACCAGGAACTCCGTGGGCTAAATACCCTGGTGAGAAACATTTACCCGGATATAATTATTGTGGCCCAGGAACTCGTCTCGATATCAGACTCGATGATCAAGATCAACCAAGACCCGGAGAGTATCCAGTAAATAAGATTGATCAAGCATGTCATGTTCACGATGTCGCGTATAAAAGTAAGGATTTGCAGCACCGACATCTCGCGGATGTGAAATTGATTCACGCGTTAAATGCTATACCTAATAAATCTCTCAGAGAAAAATTAGCTAGCTTTCTAGTAAAAACTGTTATGAAAGGTAAACTGGTGCTAGGGGCTGGCAATTAATTATATAACTATCATAATGGAATCTGTTTATTATTCCCCGAGAGGATTCTGGAGAGGTAAAGCAGCGATTAGTAAACTCACCGAAGCAGCAAAAGTTTCACGTAATGTCGCTGCATCATGGTTAGCACGACAGGCAATATGGCAAATCTTCCCAAGTCCACCTAAAAGAATTCATTACGCGCATTTTGATGTTAGTGTCCCTAATGAAGTTCATCAAGCAGATATTTTGTTTTTACCACACGATACCATTAAAACACGTGGACGAAAATCACGCACGTACAAATACGCGTTAACTGTCGTTGACGTTGCTAGTAGATATAAAGAAGCGGAGCCATTATCAACGAAAACAGCATCCGAAGTTGCATCTGCGTTCGAACGAATTTATCATCGAGGTGGTCTACGATGGCCAAAACTACTACAGGTTGATCCCGGTAAAGAATTTCTTGGAGTAGTATCATCGTTGATGAAGAAACACAACGTTAAAATCAGACGAGGACATACTGAAATTCATCGTGATCAGGCAATCGTTAAACGATTTAATAGAACACTTGCTGAGCGGTTATTTGGATACCAATATGCAAAGGAAATATCTACTGACTTTAAGGATAGATCTCGTGAATGGGTTGCAAGATTACCGAGTGTGATAGCTGTGTTGAATAATGAAATTACTCGTGCAACTTCCATGAAACCTTCTAATGCGATCAAAAAAAAATATATACCCAATGGCTACGGACAACGACATGAATCTTTCCCTCAACCAGTATTAGGTAATGTTACAGTTAGATATTTATATGAACCCGGCGAACTTGAAGGTGGTAAAAAAAGAGCAACCGATCCTATTTGGAGCGTGACTACACATAAAATTTCTAGCGTGGTTAGATCCACTGGTAGACCTCCAATATACAGACTAGATTCTACTGCCCCTCAACGTGGATTTGTACGTGAACAATTACAAGTAATTCCTGAGGATACGCAATTACCACCAAGCTCAATTTTGTAAACGTCCAGAACCTCGACGTCGATTACAATCAAGACAAGTCAACATTACATTTTCACGTGTATGACCGAGATCACTATTAATTCTGTCTACGGTAAATTGTCTTGGATTCGAACACTGCCATGACATATTACAGTTGCAACTTGCGCAATGATTATTTTGTAGTTGCTTTAGTGTTATAATAAATTCAATATCAATATCAAAATCACGATTATTTTTTTTGTCACACTGCTTATAACCAGATAGTTTTTTCTTATTACGTCATTATTAACAGTTTGATCATTATTTTCTATAAAATTCATAATAACCCTATGTAGTTGAGTTATTCTTCTAACACGAGATACTGCAAGATATACTAAATTTGACCATTCGATACGATCATCTACAATCCAGATTTTAGTATCAGTTATAGTTAATCCTTGTGATGAGTGAATCGTTATAGCGTATCCTAACACCCACGGTGATTTATTCATACTCAGCACATTCTCAACGATATTAATATCGACTAAAACAATGTCATTCAAGACAAGATTTTGTACTCGGACATTTTCAACGTCTCCACCTGGTATTTCAACTTCAATATTCTGTCGTCGAGTATCTGAGGGGCGATAACACAAAGGTACAGGTATATCTGAAAATTTTTCTTTATGTAACAAAAATAATTTATTCTGTAGTTCATCACGAACTATCTTTCTACTCGCGACTATCAAATCAGCGGGATTCCATAAAGTCCAAAATTCATTCATAGAAGTCTCTGGAATTACTCCTCGCATTATCTCACATTGTACTCTGTCTGGTTGAAGTCTGATTAATTTTTAAAATTCCTTCAGCGGTTCATCGATAGCTCTATGGTCATCATGTATTTCTTCATAATAATTTACGTTATTCTTCAGCCATTCATGTGGAGACTCTCCAACAAAAGGTGGTGGTTGACCATGATCGCCGCACATAATCACAGCAGTATTCTTCAATAACAACCAATCAAGAAATGTTTTTAGTATTTCTAACGACACCGTACATATCTCGTCCCATATAATATATTTAGGTACATATTTTTCACCCATCCGCGATGGAGTCCATGTGTCTCCGCACCATCTAAAGAAACTGTGATATGTACACGATTTTACTCCTCGTTGCTTTATTTCTCTAGCAAGTTTGTACGTCGGTGTTAAAACAATTATATCTGAGATATTATTTATAAATAAATTAATCGCACGAGTTGTTTTACCTGACCCTCCACACCCATTAAGATAAACGGTCTTATGTCTAGATACAGGATCATACACAGATGGTGCAGATGACTTTAATATTTGATTATTATTTTTGTAATATGTATCCGCAATTTCAACATCGGCAGATTCAGAATAACTAAATATATTTTCTTGTTTTATTCTCCATGTCCCCCATTCACCATTACCGAGTTTTAATAAATCTTTATATTTTTTATGTACATAAAATGAATCCGTAGCGACTCTGACAGCGTGATGAGGAAATTTATTTATTATCGATAGTAGGTTTATCGAAACATAAGCTAACATCGAAGATCTTAAATGAGTAAACTGCGGTGACTCGCCATCAAGGTAGCTCACAATGGTACCTAGTTTCATTCCATCTGATAAATAAGCATTACATCTGTTTATAAACGTATTTTTCTCAGTTGTATCAGCGATTATAAAATCTAGTTCAGCATCGTCCATAATCAATCTTGTACACGCTCATTTATAATCGTATGAACCACCTTGAGTAAATTTACCGATTATCTTTCTACCAAGATCTTTTGCAAATTTCTCATCGTACTCGTTTCTGCATTTATTTATTTTAATGATATGATCTTCATCAATATCAGGGAATTCTTTTCTGGTATCATCAATATTAAATCTATTTGGTTCTGGTAACCAAACTTGCTTCTGTGAATTATACGATATAATCGCTTCAGTTACTCTCAACGATATTAAAATCCAGCATCAAGCATATATCGCAATAGTACTATCGGAACCCAACGTCGCTCTGAAAAATGTCTTCCGAACCAAGCATAAGTAATCGCATGGAGATCTTCTCTAAACTCGAATGATTCTACGTGAGCAAATCCTGTTAAGTCAAAATCTGGTCCTTCCATGGGAAGGGGTCCGTTTATCGCAACCCTGGTCATGTCATGTGTAGGATGTCCGAATCTCTTAAAGTATTTAGAACATACTCCATATCCAAGAAAACTCCCAGGATAATACGCTACCATATCAACCGAGATAACATCACTATGGTTGTATTTGGTGTTCCATAACCCACCGTGACCATATTCTATACAGCTTTTCTTGACATCTTCAAGGAATTCTGATCGTGTAGTTTTCCATGAATTTTTCTCCTGAGCGAAATGGGCAGCAACCGATTGTACGGTAAAGCAATTATTCAGTAATTGTCCAACTATGACATCATCAGAGGTATATTCACTCCAAAAGCGCTGCGCAAGATGTTCCATTTCTTCATGGAGAGATTCTGTACGATAAATATCACCGTTAGGCCGTACAAACTGATCGTAATGATTATATTCTGAACTCTGAAATAACCAAACAGACACAGGGTCGCTTTTACTTATATTTTTAATAAAATCAAAGATGTCACCGTTATAAAATTTAATTTTTCTATCTCGTGGAAATATCGTTACAGCATTAGTCCATGCATGTGCATTATGATCAACGATTGTTATAGGGTTTCCATTTTTTTTATATTTCGATTTCTATAATATCTCTCCGGTTAGTGTTTTTACTGTTATTGGAAATTTTAATAACTTTTCTAGCTCAGCGACATCCTTAATAGATGCACCAGTATCTTTAACGGACTCTGCCCATTTGTTTATTTTTTTATGTCTTAAATCAGTTAAACCATTACCACGTATCGCATTTGTAAAATGTTCTGTAACTCGTTCAGCTACGCAGTTTATTCTCGATATTTTCATAGGTTTCAGATCTGTAATATTAGGTTTATCATTCAGCGGAAATATTCCATAGACAACTGCAGTTGCTGGATAACTCTGTATATAATAGGGTTTATCAACACCGGTTAGAATTCCGGGCTTAGATTTATTACTTAAAAGAACAATATTACCCCCGGGCTGCACACGGACTGGATCACGCTTATCACGAATAATCCAAATATCTTCTTCTGTATTTACAATAAATTTTATTAAAATAAAATATTTTTGATTATCAAGGTGATTAATAATTACTTTTCCTCGTTTATCATTCATCATATTAATAACATTTCCAACTCTGAATGTTGACCATGCATGAACTGCACCATCGTCACGAAATTCCTTTTTTGCTTCACGAATGCGTTCGATCACCGTTAATGCCAGATCCTGCATCGAAGTACTAAGTTTATATTCTGATAGTCTGTCAAGGTCAAATCTAGCAGGGGAAGGTTCAATAACGGATAATTTCTCCATTATAATTAGGGCAAGTATATATTTAATTGAACATTAATCTTTTGTATATGATTGAAACACAAAACAAATGTGCTTGGCTCAAAATTGGATATACTTCTATTTGTAATAAATCATGTGTGAACAAATACTGTAGTTATCATATGCAATGCGTCAGAAATGGAAGTCTAGGACCAAAACCGTGTATCGTGTGTAGTGCTGGAGTGCGAGGAAGAACTCAACTGTGCGCGCAATGTGGTGGTAAAAAATACAGAGAATTAAAACGATATTATGACAAAAAAAATAACACTGACTCTCCTATAAAAACCGAAGAAGATTATTTGGCTAGATTTTCAAAAAAAAATAATGATTTAAACAAATAGTATTATATATAAATGGAACAAAATGAGTTTGTGTCACATCCTATAATAAAAAATTATGAAGCATCCCGAGATGGTGTAATCAGACACTGTAGATTGAAAAAACCAGTAGGTAGTGTTATTAATACTGGTTATTTTAGATTTACTGCTAATGACAAGAAAAATTATTTATCAAGTAGATTCATATTCGAATGTTTTTTTGGAATAATCAAAGATGGGTATGTGGTTGACCACATCAACGGCAATAAGCTTGATAACTCACTTGGAAATCTACGAATTACTACACAGAGTCAAAATTGTAAATCCGGAAATACTGGTGGCGCACGATTTGCAAGACCTGTTAAATCAGTGAATACAGAAACTGGGGAAGAAATAACTTTCCCATCAATATATACGGCTGCAAAACATTTTAGCATACATCCACCTTCAATAAAACGCGTTGCAGATAAAATATACAAATCTGCCTTTTCAAAAATATATAATCAGCGGATAGTATTCGAATATATCCAACTCTGTACCCTTAATAAACAAATAGTTCGACTCTGTTAATTTTCCCAAGGGTTTTGTTTAGCCATAATTACAGCTGTCCTGATTGTCCATACTTTTTATTGTAAAAACATTTCAGTGAATTTGGATCTCAAGTACTACGAATAAAATAATAATTTTATAAATATTTAGTCGTTTTTTTATTTCGTTAATTTTATCATGAAAATAGCGTTTTTTGTTTGAAAATAGCGTTTTTTGCATGAAAAATGACCAAAAATCAATGAAAATCAGTCAGATTTTGATAAATTCGTTGGGTGAAAACCCCAGGGGGGTTAACGGGAATTAGCATTACGTTTTTGATTTATCGATGAAAAACTGATTTTTTATATATTTTTGTCGTAATTCGCTAACAGAAATCTATATAATACAAACAAAAGAACTAGAAAAAACCAGAAAAAAATTATTTTTGATCGATAAATCAAAAACGTAATGTTAATTCCCGTTAACCCCCCTGGGGTTTTCACATTCAGAATTTATCAAAGTAGTGACGTTGTCACTAGTGACGTTGTCACTAACGAAAAACTTTGCACAACGGGTAATATTATACTTGATACCTACTGAAACATAATGATTGGGATACAATATACTTGTCAATATGTGTAGGTTGCATTATACTAAGCAGAATGTTAATTTTCCCAAGGATTTTGTTTAGCCATAATTACAGTCACTGACTCTGTCATAGGTTCACCTTCATCGCTATCAGCGTCATTATCATTTTTTACAGACTCAGATAGCATAATCTTTCTTAATTGCATTACACGATTATCCACAATCTTTTTTCTTTCGTACTCGTGAGACAATTCGGATTTAATATTTTCGATAGAACGTGCAAGAGGTGCAAATAGCTTTATCTGATCGTCGTTTACCATGGCTAGTGATTCAAGCATGGCTTGATAAATTAATTTTATAAATCTGTAGTTTGAAGATAGTGTATATTTATTATCGAATTTTCTCTGTTGCAGTAATTCAAAATCGCACATGATTTTCTGAGGGTCGAGATTATCAGATATTTTTATTCCGTTATGTTTTAATTTTTTAATAGCAGAAATAATATCATTAATGTTTTCTTGGTTCATTATATATATATATTTATATATTTAATATAAAAAATAATATCAGTATCTGAATAATTATTTTAAAAAAATGTAGTCCCTATAACCCCATGTGAACCCCTAGGTTGTCATATGACATCCTAGCAGGATCAGAAGGTCAGGGGACTGTTTTGAGGATGATTGTATGATTATGATTATATATACATATGGTTATGATTTTGATTTTGGACAGCACAAACCCCATATGAACCCCTAGGTTGTCATATGACATCCTAGCAGGATCAGAGGTTACATATAAACTTATCTCTAAGAATTTAATTCTAAGGACAGCACAAACCCCATGTGAACCCCTAGGTTGTCATATGACATCCTAGCAGGATCAGATGTTACATATAAACTTATCCTAATGATATATGAACATGAAATATATACAAATGGTGATGACGGGGGGGAATCTTGTCTACGTCCAACAGATTTTGTACACTCTCCCCCCATACAAAACCCCGGGAGTGTAAAACGTACACCCCTCAAGGGTGTATGATAGGAGAGTGTATTTTGTCTGTTGTGGATATCGAGGAAATACTCCGGGTTCCCCCCCAGTTAAATAAGCATCAGTCGCAAATGCAAGATAATATCTTTAGCATTTTTTGAGACTCGAACACGCGAGAGTCTGTAGAGCTTCGATCTACGTCAAACCGTCTTACCATTTCGGCTATCGTTCTCTTATCAATGATATAGTTAAATTTAAGTATATATATAATATTTATGCTGTCTCACAGAACTTGTATTACTAATAGAATGTAGAATTGTACTTCAGTTTTTCAGAATTTCATAAAATAATTTTGCACGCATAAAGTTATAGTTCGTTAAGGTAACAGACAGACAGACGGACTAATATACACGCTATCAACTGAGCTATCGGATCTTGTTATAAATACATATTGAAAAAGTTAACATGTGTTTACCAATGTGTCAGTCATATCGTTATTCCTAAAAACTACAATATTATTAACAAAAACCATATTTTTCTGTCTAAAATGAGATTTTATATTTCTAGTTTTCCAAAATATATATAATTCTGTACAACACTGAGTCTATGCGTGAGCCGTAACAGCGGATATTGATTTAGTTATAATATATATAGCGGTCTTAAAATAATTTTACGCATATGGAATAATCAATATGCAGCCACAGATTACGGATTTTATGTAAACAAAAGAATAAACATCCGGATAAAAATGCTCTATGAGCGTACATACAGGTTTATATTAAGAGATTCGTTTCTCGTGTCCAGAATGTTTCCTGCCTGATCAGTGAGTTTGAAATTTATTCTTGTCAGAAATGGATTATGAACTCGCAGGTAAACGGGATTAATTGGTTCTACCACAATTAGCCAGCCTGGGGGGGGGGGGGTAATCGGGCTAAAACTGAATAATATGTACCCTTGCTCCGCAGTGCCACTGCGGTGGTTAGATTTAGAAAGATCTACCTGATAGCTACCTTCAATAATATCACATACCAGATTGACTGCAATAACTGATGTTATGTTTACAATGCCCGGTGATATATGTCTACCGGCACCAAAGGGGTTGCTATTGTGTTTTAATATAACCGGTGGTGGGGCTATTTTTTTCCATGAATCACACATCCTTTTAAAATGTTCATCAATAAGATCATTAACTGATTTCTTTAACTCGGATGAGTCAAATCCGGGAATTATAAATGTTGCTAGTTGTTCTCGCGTAATTCCGAAATATTTAAGAAATATTGTTGTAAATAAGTGATTCTTTGGAATACTCTGTTCTGGATCGTCTTCATTAACTATATAAAATTCATAATATATTGCTCTAGGTGAGAGTACTAATCTTTTCTCTCTGTTAACAAAAACATCATTCATGAACTCTAGGTCTGAAGCAACTTGATTCAAATGCTGTATCGTTTCAATTATCTGATTTTTTAAATCATCGTTGTAAAAAGCATTAATATTTGAAAATAAATTTTGTAGATTATTAAATACACGCTGATGCTCAGATTTAATTGTATTAGCGTATGAATTTATCAAATCAATATTAAGTGTCATTATCAAACCTTTCTTGCCATCAATTTTTTTCGTAAAATATAACTCTAATCTATCTATATAATGTATTTGATCGTCTAAATATTTTTGCCATGGATAAGCATCTTCTACTTTTCGATATTCTGGAATATTTATAAACACCCTTTTATCAGTAATGAAGTCGGATCGCTGTGGTTATGGTGGTCCCTGATAAGCTGGTGCGACATCAGGCCTTCCTAACACGGATCTAATCGAACTCTGATAAATATCTACGGAGTAATCAGGAGAATTTATTTCAATAACCGCAGATAGTGTTGGTTCGTGAACAGTAATCGCTATTTTAGATTCTTTTCCCGTGATAGATTTAATTCTGCGTTGGAACTCATCATTAATCTGTTCTATTTGATAACTGCCCGTTGAAATTCCAACAACCTGCCAGTCAGGTGTTCCATCCGGTTTATTTTTATTCGCGAATACCAGTGAATTATTTGGTTGTTGTCCACCAAACGGTTTTGATCTAATATTAGGCCAACTATAATAAGCTCGTAATTGCGCTAATGCTATTTCCTTTGCTGGAATTGCAGTCGGAAAATTAACGCTAAATTCAGGATTGGTTGAACTTAATGATATCATAGTAGTTTTTTTTTTTTTTGTATTAGCTACGATCTGCTGTAATAGTTCGCGCGACTCTGACATTATTATTATCGTTATTATTTAATTCTCCATCTTTCCGTTATTATCACTAGAGAACGCATCGCGTTCCACTATGAACGCTTCGTCGTAGGTTTTCATTATCGTTACGAACTCCTCATCGGATATTTTACCATCACTGAGATACGCTGAAATATACGAGCATAATTTAGTGTATGCGGTTGTTGCTGTGTGCAATTTCATTATATACTCGTTTAATTTATCATTCGTACACGTAGATATTTTTTTAGAGATAATACTGAAAATACCTGCGCATGTTGTTGCCGTTGAAACTATAATCGTTACAACTACAGGCGCTGTCATCGTTATCGTTGATAATAATAATCCACTTCCAGCAATAACAGCAGAAA
>JAECUM010003889.1:0-120473 GCA_016617855.1 Megalonaias nervosa | reverse complement strand
AACATATATATATATATATATATATATATATATATATATATATATATATATAGGTATATATATATATATATATAATTGTCTTATGGACCTCTTCCTGCCCCCTTGGGACTATACCCTGATTCATAACTTTGAAATTGTTCAGAGCTGCACCCTTAAAGTGTATACACTTGCTTAATTTTTCATGGGGAGTTCCCTCTGCAGTCAGAATTAAATTTAATCATATACTGAATTTCAAATGCTTGTTTTTGTCTAATGTCATGCATTTCTTTATTCGCAGTAACAAAATGTGGAAGTGTTTATTGAGGAAAGCATCTTATCATATTATTTAAATATTTTTAGTGCCAAAATATACACTTAAATAATTTGTGAGTTATGGAGATATGGCAATACTATCAACTGTCAAAGTCTATTTAACTAAATATAAGAAACATACCTCAAAATATTCAAGAATTTTAAATTTGGCAAAAACAATTTCACCAATAACTTGAACATGAGTTTTAAAAGAATTAAGTTCTTCTGAAAGCAAATCTTTTCTTGCATATCATTAACTATGAAAAGAAATTTTTATCCCTATTAGGTTGTGTCATATACTTTTTAGTTCAGAATAGAGGCTATGACTGCTTTTTTCCCATTAAAATTTTCATCCACAATCTTGCTATAATTCATTGGTAATTTACAAACTGGTCTGATAAATATAATTATATTATTGTCGACTTAGAATGTTACTTGTTATGCTGCTATTGTGTTTTTTGTTTAGTTTAAATAACACATTATTCCTTGTAATTTTTAACATGTATTTTATTTGGTATTTTTTTACACCATAACCCCAAACGTGTAGTTCTAAATAGTCTTTATCATTGTTTACTTCCTTTGCTTTCGAATATAAATATGTCACTGTAAGCACTGTACAATATGCATACATCATTACAATAAGAAATTACTTGAACTGAATCTTCTGATATTTCACAAATGCCACAAACAAAAATGTACAAATCATAAATATCAAAATCTTATAAGAAATTAAGCCTCTGGAGTACTAACAAGCTAAGACAATCAGATGCAGTTTCACCTTACTAATACTTGTGGTCACTTCTTTCAATCCAACTCATCTGAGCTCCTGATGACATAAGCTTATATGGGAAGGATGGTCAAAATTTGTTCAGATATATGGTCTCAACAGTGTTAACAAGCTTAACCAATCTGATGCAAAATCACCGCATCATTGTTGTGAATGTCTCTAATATTCGAACTCTTCTGAAATCTAGATGATACATGTTTACATGGCAAGTATGATCATCTGTTCAGAAATGTGGTCTTTGGAGTGTTTACAAACTTTGCCAATCTGTTTGAAGACCACCTCTGTAATATATGTGGATGATGCTCATAGCTGAACTCATCTGAGAGGTTGATGATCCATACAAGCTTAAATATCAGGTCTGATAAAAATCCTATCAGAAATATGGATTCTAGTGTATTTAAAAACTTGGCAAATAGGATGCAAGATCACTTCATCAACATCTGTGATTGTCACAAATAAAAGACTAATCGGAGATCATGTCAATATAAATTTACATATCAAATCTCATCAAAATATGATAGTTAATATGATCTCAAGATTGTTCACAAGCTCAACCAATCATATGCAAGATCAATGTATGAATACATTATTATTCAAAATCATACTAGTTCGAGAATTTGATGATATAAATGTGCATTCAAAATCTATCACAATCTTATCAGAAATGAGCCTTTAGAGCACTCAGAAGCATTGATGGATGGATAACTGATACAGGGCCATGCCATAAATTCATTCAGCTTTTGGTCAGGTGACATAACAACATCCTGAACAAAGCAGAATATTAATGTATAATAGGTATTCACCCAACCAACCTGCATCACTAAATCTTGGTGACAATAATTCTCGTTTATTTATAAATGTGGACCATAAATTTGTGTAATGCCAAAATAATATAATATTTTAACATGAAATGTAAAATACATCAAACACAACTGTTTGAAAAGTGATAATATCTGGTGAACATGCAACTAATAAAGATGAAAACTGGAAAATTAGATACAAATGATAGATCATATCATGTAAATAATAAAAAATTATTGCAAATAAAATAATGTCGACATGTTATAGTTTATAGGAAAAATGATTGTCTACTATACTATTGTTCATTCATTATGTTGCAAATACTGCCCAATCTAAGCCAAAAACACACACACATACATGCATATATATATATATATATATATATATATATATATATATATATATATAATTAGTTGTTACTGGCTTTTAAAAATTTGATCTTTCCTGAAATCTTGTATATTTATATGATTTTCAAAAGTGCTAGTGAAGAATACACATAATCTGGGAGTAGGGTAATTAACTTATGATTATGATATATTGTTTTAATTACATCATGTTAATAGGGTAAAACAAATGAGGATTTTTTAAAAACAAACTGCATACGTGCCAGAACATGATGTGTGTCACAAAAACAAAAAAGACTTTTAGTCCCAAATTGCACAACAAGGATGTGTTTTAAAATAATACAATAGTTACCCTAGTTAAAAAGAGAGAGAAAGAGACCTCTTTGAATCACAGTATATGTCCATAACCTGTGTAGACATAAAAAGTCATGCTTAACGTTCATGTAAAATTACCACCTCGGGCACTTAATACAGCTGATTGTCAAAGAGGTGATTAAAATATAAGTCGGTCTGAGTTAAGGAAACACTCTTGAACAATCCACTTCATTTTACGATAGTAAAATCAAAGGGATTTGTGTTGAAGAAACAAAAGGGAATTACTCTTCGCTGCCTTACATGATATTGCTTAAACCATCTTTATTAAAGTGTATTGCATAGTTTGTGATCAACAGGGAAGGAGGAGCCATCGGCAAAGTAAGAAACACCCTGCAAAAACTAAAGTTTAGAACTCCTGGTTGATGGAGTTTGACTTTATGAAGCACAGCAAGAGGAAGCAATTTATTCACTGCACTGCTGCAAACAACATGTTAAAATTAGTCATTCTGGGGTTTATGACATCCGTCAACATAATAACTCCACCCAACATTGGGACAATGCATAAATGTAGAGCTGAATCCCGAAAGTAACTAATATTGAATAGCCGACAGTGTTTTAACTGTTCAGTCACATACACAAACAGTATAGAGAAAACTAAGCTGATGCTAAGAACTTCATCAGCAGACTGATTTAATCTCTACTGATTGTTAACATCACATGATAGAATGTTGAGTTATGTTACCTGATTGTCCCAGACATGCAGCAGGTTGTAATGGCCCCTGTTCTTGTTCAGTGTCGATTTGTACGCACAGATGTAGATCAATATTTTAACTCCCTGCTCAAACCAGGCTTGTTCTTGATCCAAGATTTTACTGAGTTCAAAATTACAGTATGGCCAGGGCAAACAATGCAGATGTGCCATGATACTTCAGATGACTCTAAACATGGTCTTCTATATTCATTAAATCTCACTTTCAATGTCCTATCTGTTTCCCCAATATAGTCATTATGGCACTGGCTTTCACCCTGTCCTTCACAATTAATGTGATAGATAGGTCCGCAAATATCTTTCTTATCAGATTTATCCTTTGGGTGAACTAACATCTGTCTTTGGGTCCGGTATGGTTTAAAACAAACATTAATTTTGTGTCGTTGAAATACGTGCTTCATGTATTCAGAAGTACCTTTTAAATATGGTAAGATGATGATACCTTTTAAATCTATTCTCCCAGCTGGTCAGCTCTTTCCCATATTTTCATTAGGACTAGCATTCAGACTGTTGAAACACAGTAAAAGTCGTAGACCGAGAACAAGCCAGTTTTAAGCAGAGGGTTAAAGAATCAATCTCCATCCGTGTGCACAAACCAACACTGAACAGGGATGTGGGTCATTACAACCTATCGCATATCTGGGACCATCTGTTAACACTGCACATCATTCTATTGAGTGATGTTAAGAGTCAGTAGAGACGAAATCAGTCTAAAGTCTGTAGTGTGACCACGAAAGCTTCAGGTTAGCTTTCTCTATGCTGTCTGTATATGTGATTGAACTGATAAAACATTGTTAAATATGAATAATAATACTACACGGTCAGGTTTTCACCAAAGGAACTAATATGTTTAAACATTCTAACTAGCATCACCATTGCATGTTTGACACTCTGTCACAGCAATGCAGATGTAAAATGATCATTTTCTTTGCTGAGAAAAATTCAACAAGATCTTCAGGCAAGTTTGAACACAAGTAAACATCCAGTCTCTGGTGAGTGTAAAGATGAACTGTAATGACACTTGCATCACATTCAAAACCCTGAACTACTGACAGCAATAAAGACTGCATCTAGATATGAGTGTATACCACTGTAAAATGGAGTTTAAGCATTTCACTTGGCATATCTTTTTATTTAATGTCTGTGTGGTTGTGCTTATGTGAGTTTATGTACTGCATATTTTGTGAATGAAAATAGCATAAAAATATATCCTTTCTCTGATTTGGAGAAAAAAGAATTGGATCTATGATAGTAGTTCAAAAAATTAATTATCTTGAGATGAAATGGAAAATAAATATCCGTGCTAAAAAAATATATGAGCACCCCTGCCCCTTTAGAAAGTTAAATGGTCATTCCCTAAACCATCCATTTCTTGTTTTGAAAGTGTATTATATACTTCAAAGAAAACTATTTTATTAAAATTTGAATTTTATTCACATTCTAAAGGCTTATATGAGTAGATAACTTACACCTAAATGTATGACATTGCTTTTTCATTGCATATACTAAACTCTGCCCAGCATGAACATATGCAAGGCTGCATATCTTGAGCTGAGACGAATCAGCTCCATTCGCAAGTATCTTTCAGTTGATGCCACTAAAACACTTGTGTGTTCCTTAGTACTTTCAAGACTGGACTATTGTACCTCAATTCTGTCTGGTTCGTCTCAATATCTACTCCAGAAACTTCAAAAAGTTCAAAACACAGCTTCTCGGATCATCCTTAGAGTACCACGATCAGAGCACGCCTCTCCCTGCTCTGTACCCTACACTGGCTATCCATACGATCCAGAATTAAACACAAAATTTGTTCTCTGTGCTACGTTTCACTGACGGGCTCCAGTCCACCATACCTATCTGACATCACCTATGTGTACACACCAGCAAGATACTTACGCTCCTCTTCTGACACACACTCGTATTCTCATTATTCCCACTATGAAAATGAAATCATATGGACAACGCTCTTTTGCATACCAGGGCCCAGCAACATGGAACGAATTGCCCACTGCACTTAGGCACAAAGACACAGTGATCTCATTCAAGCGCGTTCTTAAAACTCACCTATTTCAACTGCAAGAACAGACTTAAAGACCTAATAATGTATCCTTATCTTAAATATTTACAGCATATTTTCTGTTTTCTAATTTCGTGGTGTTTGTTTTTAATTTTGTAATCATATCATTATATATATATGTTTTTTAAGTGTTGTCAAATGTTGTAAAGCGCTTAAAGCTTCTAAAGATTAGGCGCTATACAAAGTCCTCATTATTGTTATTATTATTATTCATGACCCACGTGTCTCTTCCCCAAGGGACAGGACAATGCAAAAAGGTGTTCTTGGTGCACGACCTTCGCAGCATCAAGCGCAGCCTCGTTCAAATTACCAATCTTCAAGACCAGATGTGTTTAGCCCGTGCCATCGTGGTGGGACGAACGTATGCCGACAAGAACGACACGGCAGAATAGAAAAGAGCCTGGCAAACTATTCAAAAATCTAGCCGAGCCAAACAACGAAGAGAACCAGAACTCCTGTTACAGCAAGCTGGCCTTTCCAAAGACACACCCTGTGGCATTCCTGACATGCAGAAGTTGCAAGACGTCTTGGCTCCACGCTATACCTTGAAAGTGCACCCTCAAGAAGTGCGTGGACCTCTGTTGTTTCGAGGCAAAACTTTCAAAGACGGAAAATACATTCACGTCTATCATCACGATGAACATTTTGATGCCATTACCAGTATCACTGCATTCCTGGGATACGGTTATTACTGTGAGAAATGTGACTATGACTATAACAATCGAGAGCAACACAAGCATTGCGGATCGAAATGTGAGTGATCTTTAGCCTCTAAGCCGTGTCTGAACGAAGGACAAGAACGAGTGGATTGCTCTGCTTGTCAGCGCACGTTTGTCAGTTCAACCTGTTACCAAAAACATCTAAAGACACAAGGTTCACAGCAGAAAAGTGCTTGCCAACTCCTGAGATTGTGTCCTACTTGTTGACAAGGCATTCGTACCAATTGCACCAAGGCACACGTATGTTCAGGAAATAAGCGATGTCACATTTGTTGCCAAATCGTGGACTTGGAACACCAATGCTACATTCAAAAATAGCAATCCAAACATGAAGAAGACGAAGATAATGACCAGAAGGAAGGGAATTTCATCTTTTTTGATTTCGAAGGCATGCAAGAGACTGGCATTCACATTCCTAATTTCTGCGTGTGAGAAGTGCATCCAAGAGCCTATCTTTACTCATTGCCCTCACTGTAGCAAGATTCCTGGAGGACGTGAAAAAATCTTTCGGGGACCAAACACGCTAGCTGATTTTGCCCTATAGACGAGAAGTGGAGCCAAGAACACATCGAACGTTACGGAGATTGTCATCGCTATGACACGGTGATGGCTCACAATTTCTCGCGATACGTTGGGCAATTTCTCCTCAGATACTATATGGAACAAAGTACCGAACGTCCTAAAGTGTCTTTGAACGGAGTCAAAATCATTTCTATGCAAGTGAGACAAGTGCAGTTTAAAGATTCGATGAGTTACTTGGCCATGCCTTTGAGTCCCATGCCTAAAACGTTTGGAATGACAAAAATGGCCAAAGGATATTTTCCACACTTTTTCAACACCGAAGCCAATCAAAACACTATTCTACACCATTTGCCTGAAGCTCACTACTGCGACACCTGACAACAAGCGTACCGAACAACGAGAAGCTTTCTACACTTGGTACCACACTCACGCCTCGGACCCCTTCGACTTTCAGGAAAAAATGTTAAAATATTGTCGTTCCGACGTGGACATTTTACGGCGTTTTTGTGGAAAATTTCGAGAATTATTCATGGAGCAACGAGGGATCGACCCTTTGAAAGAAGACTGCACCATTGCCAAAGCGTTTTCCTTAGTGTACCGTCAACGATTCATGCCCGAAAACACCATAGCTGTCATAAGCCCTCAAACGACCAATTTTGTCAAACATCAATACTCGGCCAAAGCCCTACGCTGGTTACATTACTTGTGCCACAAGGAAGACAAATGTATCCAACACGCTCGCAACGGAGGAGGCGAAAAAGCCATTGAAAGGTATTCAGTGGATGGCTGGGACTTAGAAAACCCCAAGATTGTGTACGAGTTTAACGGATGCTTATTTCACGGTTGTCCCATCTGTTGCCCTCAACGTGAGACTAAAAATCAGTTTTTGCAACGGACCATGGAAGATTTGTACCAGGCCACTTGTCAGCGGCGCTTGAAGTTAGAAGAGCAAGGATACCAAGTGGTGGAAATGTGGGAACACGAGGACGGACGATCACCGATTGAAAACCGATCCCGAGTTTAAGCGTATCGTGGAAAGTTACAAGTTGGTGGACCCACTGAACCCGCGGGACAGTTTGTACGGAGGACGGACGAATGTCACCTGTTTCTGTACCAAGCCGATGAGGAGAAAGGAGAAGAAATCAAATACTTGGACTTGTGTTTTCTGGAGCCTTACGTGTGCAAATACTGTCACTTTCCTGCAGGGCATCCGCATTTGCTGACCGAACACATCGACGTGGAAAACGTTCGACAATACGAAGGATCGATCAAGTGCAAAGTATTGCATCCCACATACTTATATCATCCCGTTTTACCTCACCATTGCCAAGGAAAACTGATGTTTCCCTTGTGGCGTACTTGTGCTGAAACGTGCAACCAAGACCGACCTTGTCAGCACACTCAGGAAGAACGCTCCTTGACAGGAAAGTGGGTCAGCGTGGAACTGTTCAAAGCTCTGGACCTGGGACACCAACTGTTAGAAGTGTACGAAATTTACCACTTTCCCAAGACAGAAAAAAAAAACAAGGGCGACGAGACTCAAAAAGGCATTTTCGCAGACTACGTGAATGCTTTTTTGAAACTGAAACAAGACGCTAGTGGCTATCCTTCCTGATGCGACACTCCCGAAGACCAAAAGAAATTCAAAGAGAAATGCTGGGAGCAGGAAGGCATCACTTTAGACCACATCGAGAAAAACGAAGGAAGGCGATCGTTTGCCAAAGTGATGTTAAATTGCTTGTGGCGCGAAATGGCACAACGACCATGTTTTCCCAAGACGGGGTATTTGACAGAAACATCCCGCTACTTCCAGATGAATCACGACAAAACCAAATACACAAAACACGAAGACGTCGTTCGTGAGGACTTGATCTTAGTTAATTACGAAGAAGAACTGGACATTTTAGAAGCCGACGAATTTGGAAATGTCATCATTGCGGCTTACGTGACAGCTTAAAACTGTACAAAGCTTTGGGACTGTTAGGAGATCGTGTGTTCTATTTTGACACGGACAGTTGCATCTACATCGATCGTCTGGGTCAACCTCACCCTAACATCGAAGGAGACCGATTAGGAGCCTGGACGAACTAGCATCCCGACGACAAGATTCTAAGTTTTGCAAGTGGCGGTCCGAAAAATTACGGGTACGAATACCGTGACCCTCAAGGAGAAGTACACACGGAGTGTAAAGTGAAAGGACTGACTCTCAATTATCGCACCAGTAGACTGGTGAACTTTGGCGTATTGAAAGAAGCTTTGCAGTCTGGACAGGATGGAAATTTTAAAGTGACCACCCACGAACCGCACAAGATTGTACGTTTACCCACACTCCAAATCGTCAGTCGACCCTTGGAAAAAGTTTATAAATTCGTGCACCAAAAGCGTGCACGACTTCCCAATCACTTCCCTTTACCGTACGTTCACGCTGGTATAAAAAAAATGGTTCCAAGACGATAGCCACCAACAAGAAGGATGACTTCAACACAGCAAGAATCGACTGAGAAACCCACAGAGAACTCCAAGTTCAAACCATACCATTTTCCTGTTTACTTGCCTGACTATTGCAGTTGTGCCAGTCGTTTGGAAACGTTTCAAAAACGGCCCACGGGTAGGGAAGGATTACCTACTGCGAATGTTTTAGCTAGAACAGGATTTGTCTACTTGGGACCTGGGAATGGATTGGGATACGAGGTACAGTGTTTCAGTTGTGGTCTGAAGTTGTGTATGGATCGAGGTATCTGTAAAGATTCAGCTATTCTGGAACATATTCAATGATCTCCGTACTGTCCTTACCTTTCTATGGTCTTTCCACTCATCACACTACGGTTCAGGCATGACGGTACCTTAAAGAAGGTAGTACCGATGTCCAAGATGAAAAGGAAGACTTCCAAAACCGGTCATAAAAAAGGACGATGTACAAACTCGAGACTTCATTACGACTAGTATAAAAAGGGACAACGTAAAAGACCGATAGTTTATTGTCACTACCAACGCTAAACGAGAAAGATGAATCCTTTCACACAGCAAGTATCAAGCGTAAGACTCAAGTCCGATGGGAAACTCGAGTACGATGTTATGCCTTGCGATAGCAGGGATTCCGTACGCTATAACCTCACTGATTCAGTACCACATCATGGGAACTTTGCTATACCTACCATGGAAAGTGATGCTGTGCGTGTCAAACCTGACGGATGCGAAAGCGATGCCACTCGTCATCATACGTCTTTTCGCTTTACTGGTTTTCATTATGGATGTCATCATTATGAAACCATGCGTCTACCACCCTACGGATGTCATCCCAAACTGAGCAAATTCCTGCATATTTCACCGTACCCTCGTGGAAATGAACCTGTGAAAGACGAATATTTGTTCCCTGTGCGTTTTCCTGAATACTGCGATTTTGAAAGTCGGATCCAAACCTTCCGAGGAAAATGGCCAAAATATCTGGGATGACATACCCCCGAAGAATTAGCTAGAGCCGTATTTATCTACTTGAGCGAATGGGATAAAGTCAAGTGCTTCAGTTGCGGTGTGTCACTTCACGAGTGGGAGAAGAAAGATTGCGCTTACCTGGAACATGCTCGATGGTCTCCAGATTGTCACTACCTACCTTTAGTGGGACCTCGTCATTGAAGTGGGTATGCCATGTCGTTTAAGAAACCTGCTGTTTGGCTAGGAGTCAAACGTTGGACAACATCTAGACAAGTATTTAAACCCCATTTGAAAAATAATATTCAAACATTACCAAACGAATTGCAAGAGAAGATCTACAATGACATTTGGCTGGGACTAGCCAGAGCAAAATCTCACTGGGTGACTGAGGAACTTTTATGTCGAGAACTTCACTAGAGGAAATTGAAAAAAATTCAACAAACAAGTCAGATTTCTGTGGATTAAGTGTGCGTTCATCCGAATATTCCGCTTTAGACCATTTACATTTGAAGATTTTAATGACATTCTTGATCGTTTCCTGGAATGACAGTGGCCAGAAATTACTCACTTTGTCCGTTACTTTCGCTCTAGGAGAAGTGTTTGACTGACATGGTCATGGACACTTTACAAGAAAACATTCGTGGTTTGCCTGTGGAGTTGAGAGAACGCATTTACCGAGAGTTGGTCAAAATACAAGTGAAACGCAAAGAACAATTGCATCCGTTACGTCACCGATGTTGGAATCACTGGTACCTGAATGGTATAAGAGGACTGATCCATTTCAAAGTGTTCCATCGGTCCGACATTGATGAATCGCGTAAAATTCATAACTTTTTGGATGCCACTCATTCAACTTACAAGGTGATCCTAATACACTGAATTCCAACGGACGAGGTAGAAGATTACAACAAATCTTTACAAGAAATATTCTTTTTAGTTCAAGAGAAAATATTTGTGCAACGTGTGATGTGCGAGTTAGTGACTATACATTTTTGGTGCGGTACTGAAATAAAACCGATGCTGTTCAAAAAGTATAAATAGGTATGAAAACGGACCACCATGCCACGACCTTTATCAATCGTGATACAACAGATTCCGTGGAAGGAAATCAATGACTCTATTCAAAGGGTGGAGGATTACGATCGCCTATTACGAGAACTGTGTCCATTGAATTGGGGTCGACGTGTGGTGTGTGTGTTAGTGACTTGCTTTCTGGGATTTCGTTTACCAGCTGATTCTTTGTTGACTATTTACGAACAGTACATACCACTTCAAAAAAGTATGAAAGGGGTTCCTCTAAATGCAAACGAAAAACACATTCTGCTCAAAGCTTTGCGCTTTCATCTCGATACTTCTCGACAAACTCTACAGGAAAGAAAGATTCGTCAACTTTTAGGTACTGAAGATGTGTACGATGATGTGTGTGTAGCTTGTGACTTACACCCTCACTGGAAAGATGTACGTGACTGGAACAGTTGGGGTTTCGAATCTTGGACAAAAGAAGTGGCACACTATACCCAAGATTTGTCATCCTAAAAAATTAAAACGTTCAGTGAAAAAAGTAACTTTCAAACCAGTGTTAGTGACAATGCCGGAAGAAGAAGAAGAAGAAGAAGAAGAAGAAGAAGAAGAAGAAGAAGAAGAAGAAGAAGTCGTGACCGAGGAAAACCACTCTCTTCAGGACAGGACTGTTATCTACATCCCCGAAAGACCATTCCAGGAAGACCTTTGTCTGACTGTGCCAAGGAGTAAAGGGACTTTAAGAACATTACATACTGTCCCTACGATACCACCTCTTGGTCGCCACAAATGGTGTTGTACAGAGACTTGTTTATATTCCAGTATGATCGTTTTGATGTGTCTTTTATTCATGTACTTAACCATTTGGCTTTTATGTGTTTTTGTCTTCTTTCGTGTTGTTCACTTTTAAAGATGGCAATAAACGTGTCGTGAAAAAAGTATAAAATCTCTTGTCTTGTCTGTCCTCGTGTCAAAAGAGACATTCCTTACACTACTACAAATACTATGGCTACCTCTACTGTCTCTGCTCCGTCTTCCTCCACTGTCAAAGTCATCGACGAACACGTAGATCGGACTAGTTGGGAGGCCTTGTATCTTCGCCATCCCTTTAACATGCTCATTGCCGGACCTGGCGGTTCAGGCAAAACCGAATTTATCAAACGTTTGATCAAACTTAAACATCATTTGATCGATCGTCCACCTCAACGCATCGTGTGGTGTTACAAATAGTGGCAATCTGCGTACAGCCTTCTGCGAGAAAGTCAAGGCGATTCCATCGTCTTTGTGGAAGGTATTCATGGCGAAGACGACGGGATCGTGTCTGACCCTAGTCAAACTCATTTGGTTATTTTTGACATCATGTTAGGAGAAGACGAAGAAGAAATTAAACTGTGGTTCACGCGCAAAGGGCATCATCGTAATACCAGTGTCATTTACATCACTCAAAATTTGTTTCAACAAAGTAAAGCCCATCGTACCATCAGTCTCAGTGCTCATTACGTGGTGTTGTTTAAAAGCCCTAGAGATAAATCGCAAGTACAAGTCTTAGCCAAACAGTTAGGAACGCCTTGGCTGACTCATGCGTACGACGATACCACTCAAACCCAACACACTTATTTACTTGTGGATTTAAAATCCACTACCCCCGATTATTTGCGATTTCGTACCCATCTGTTTCACCACTGGTGCCAAGACGGAGGGCCTGTCGTGTATACGTCCCCTTCGTCGACTTAACAACAACCACATCCACCAAAAAATTTCTATAAAAACCTCGGTCACTTGGGGTCTGTCTCACACATCGTCAACATGACGTCCCTTCAGTCTCATCTTCCCGTCAAATTGATTCGTGCCTTGTACGGTATCAGTCGCGAAGAAAATCCACAAATACGTGCTCGTGTCTTAGAAGCTAGTCTCAAAGAAGTCTTACGATGGTTTACGGTGATATCACGTCAATTACTGCAAGGCATCATTCAGATTCCACATCAAACCAAACTTTTTTTGAGAGAAACAAAGTAGCCTTGACGCAACTAGCCAATCCTCGCATCGACACTCAAACCAAAAATCAAATCATTTTGAAACCTGGAGGAAGCGGTTCTCTAGGAGGTGTCATCATTCGTTCCCTCATAAAATGGGATCCTAATGCTCCCAAAGTCATCCCCAAGAAAAAGCCACTCCCAAACGTACCAAGAAGAAAAAGAAAAAGAGTAACGGTGTCAAGACCAGGTCACAGCCACAAAGAAAGAAAAAGAAAAATCCACAGAAAACAGCTTCTACCCGCAAGAGAGGTACTGCCGCCAGGTTGCAACCTTACATTCGCAAACCACGACCTGTTGCAACAACGGTGAACGCGTCTCCAGTACCCTCAACATTTTCTACTTCTCCGTTGCTGGTGATGCCTGACAAACCCGATTTGACACGAGTCTTTCCTAATTTGATGAAATATAAGAAACCAGTTTCTCCAAAAACGTCGCCTCCAACGGTGACACCATCTTTCTCTTTAGCGGCAATGGCCGCTGCCCACAGAGTACCTGCCCCCAAAATCAAAGTCCAAGAAAAATCGGGTGTGTTAAAGAGTCTACTGGATTTGTCCAAGCAAGAACTGTCCCGCTTGAGTCCGTTGCGAACCCCTCCACGTCGTGTCATGCCTGTCATGAAAATGATACGACGAGCCGACAATCAGTAGCGACGCATTCCATTATAAAAAAGACACGAGGCAATCGATAGGGATCAGTGTTTTTGTGCTCCTGAACGCTCAAAGATGTTCACTCTAAGAAGTGCACACCGTCACCATCGTCGTTCTTCTGTCCAAAAAGGAAAAGAAAAAAGAAAAGAATATACCATCGTTGGCAAGAACAACGAACTCCGCATTTACCTCCCAATCCTCATTTGACCGAGATGTCCCAGTTACAACACAAATAGCAATCATTGATGGATCGCAGCGATTTGTCAGAAACGGAAAAATCGCAAAGGTATGGTCAATTGTTGCAACGACTGCAACTCTTTCACCAGAAAGCTTTAGATGAAACAGCTCTACCCACTCTGAAAGATTTTAAGGCCTTGATAAAAAGTTCACCATAACCTCCAACGGTCAAGACAGATGCAGCCCCACGGTTGCCTGAGGAAGAAGAGGCAAGAGAAGTCTTTCAAACACCGTCAGCAGCTCCCATCCCAAGTAAGATTGCAGCGTCCTTGTTGACCCCTTCACCTACACCGCAACGAGATGAACTTAAATATTGATTTAAAAAGATGATGTCCACTCCACTTTCGACAGAGGGGCCCCGAGTGGCCGAGTGGTCTAAAGCGCTGATCGTTACGGATCACTGCCATCTCACCTCTGTCTGCGTGAGTTCGAGTCCAGGCTCGGCTAACGTGGGTACGTGAGAAAGCCTGCCAGTAGCTTCTCGTGGGTCGGTGGTTCTTCCCGGGGTTTTCCAGGGTTCTTCCTCCACCTTTAATACTGGCCGCCATGTATAGCCTATCTAGTGCTGAAAAATGGCGTTAAACCCTATAACAACAACAACAACAACAACAACTTTCGACAGAAGTGGAAAAGAAAGAAGGGAAACCAGAAGTGGAAAAAGGAAAGAAGACCAAAATTATTCCATTACCACCACCACTACCGGCACTACCACCAAAACTACCTTCGACTTCTACTCCTGTGGCACATCGGACACGTAAAGCCGTTTCTAAACCACTTCAGAGTACCATCAGCGAAAAGTGGATCACTTATTAAAAAATGGAGAAGATGTTAGTCAGTATTTACTATGATCCATCCCATCCTGCAGGTTACGGAGGAGTTCAGAAATTGTATCGTGCTGCCAAAACTCGACTGAAAAGTGTTCGTTTACCTCAAGTGCAACGCCGGTTACAAGAACAAGCCACGTACACCTTACACAAACCCATTCGACGAAAAGTTTTCAGAAGTCGCACCCGAGTGGAGGGCATCGATCATCAACGGCAAGCCGATTTAGCCGATGTCTCTCATTTGGCCACCTACAATCGTGGTTACAAATATTTGTTTTGTGTCATCGACATCTTTTCCAAATTTCCTTGGGTCGTGCCAATGACTTCCAAATCGAGCAGTGAGTTAGTGCGAGCCCTCAAACTGGTGTTGAAACAAAGCAGGCGTCACCCTCTTCGATGGCAAACGGACAAAGGCACCGAATCTCTGGAAAAAGCTTTCCAAAAAGAATTGAAGAAACGTGACATTCATTTTTTCACCACCTAGAATCCCGAAACCAAAGCCAGCATCGTAGAACGTTTTCAATGCACCTAGAAAGAACGCATGTGGAAATATTTTACGCATCAACACACTCTCAAGTTCATCGACGTCTTGCCACACCTAGTCCAATCGTACAACCAATCTTACCATCGAAGCATCGGACGTGCCCCCCCCCCAACCCAAGAAGTGACTCCTGACAACGAAGTGACCGTCTTCGAGCGCCTGTTTGGTATGTCCCCAACAGTGACTGTCCCCAAGAAAGGTGGAGTGTTGGCACCAGGAGATTGGGTGCGCAATGGCAAAACCAAACTCACTTTCAACAAAGGTTACTTACCCAACTGGACCACCGAATTGTTTCATGTCACGGAACGTGTGCGTGGCCGTCATTCTCCGGTCAATGCATTGGAAGACATGAACGGGGAAGTGTTAAAAGCAACGTTTTACTTACCTGAGTTACAACGTGTGACCAAAAAAGAAGACGACGTGTAAGAGATCGAAGTCATTCTCGATCGAAGAGCCCGAAAAGTGGGAAAACGACGTGTCAAAGAAGTCAAAGTACGTTGGAAAGGATATCCTCCCAGGTTTGACTCTTGGATCGACGCTTCGCAACTCATTGACTATAAAAAGAAGTGACTATCATGCCCTTCAACACAGCGTCAGCTACCGCAGTAACCACTCCTTCCCCCAGTTCTTCTCTGCAAGATCTACAAAAGCAACCCTTGTGGGTGTGGTGTAGAGAACGTGTGCCTAAAACGCAAATCGTCTTTTTCTGCCAAATCTTTGTGGTGTATGGTGTCATCGGTGCTGCCATTGCCAATTTGAGTTTGAAACAAGGAGACAAGCAAGTGTGGACCATTTTACTCAGCAGTTGCATTGGTTACCTTCTTCCCAATCCGTCTCTGAAATATTCATCTAACGGGAACAACAACGGGAGTCTTTCGTCCAACGTTAGTCCCCCTTCCAACAGTCACCTTAATCATCCTCTTTAAGACACTCCTCTGACTTCCAGGGACTCCTCGGACACTAGAACTCTGGAATTATGAACAACCAATTTTACTTAACGTTACCCAGTGACAGTTCCATGGAGGTGTTTCCCAATAACACTTTGTGCTGTTACACGGCCAAATTACCTCAGGCTATTCAATTGGATCATGAAGATCATTGGGAAGTGGCTTTAGTGGAAATGATTCACCCTATACAAATCAAAAACATCGTTGAAAATGAAAACACTTTTACGGTAGAAGTTCATGACGGGCAAGTGCAACAACACTTGGATGAATGTAGCAGTGTAGCTGACTCTATGAAATCACAAGACCCCAAAACTAAACGATCCACTTATCGGTTGAAAATTTTCTCAGGCTATTATTTTAGTGGTCAACATTTGGTGAACGCTATTGCTGACGGGTTCAATAACGTGTTTGGTAAAATCTTGGAGAAAACCAGAAAAATTGTCACGATCGAACACCACAAAATAGCTCGTCGCCTAATGATAAAATGTTTCAGAGGACAAAGTATTGGCCGTTGCATTTTGTCCTGAATTGTATGACATTTTGGGTGGAGACACCAAGTTGATCAAGATTGCAAACGAAATACCAGCCTTGACCAGTAACTCGGATTTTGCGAAATATTTTAGATTCCCTGTAGAAATGAACCAAGGACTGAATTTGATCTTTGTGTACTCCGATGTGGCGGAGTACAACGTGGTGGGACACACCTCAGTACCGTTGCTGCGTGTCATTCCCTTCAAATTGGATTCTGCCACGAACGCTGACGAGGAAGGGGGAAACACCTATTACGTTCACCGCGAATTTGTACATCCTCACTATTTACCCGTAAGTAAGTCGTATTTCGACACTGTCAACATTACTATAAATGGAGATCTGGGACAAAATATTCCATTCACCAAAGGGAAAGTCACAGTGAAACTCCATTTTCGAAAACGATTACTCTACCCCTTTCTCAGTCATGTATCCTGTGTACCAAGGAGTCACTCGACATAGGAGATATGCTAATATCAGCCTTTCGTTCGGTGTCTCCTGTTTTGAAACCGATGGTGACACGGAGATTGCACGCCTTGAAAGATGCCGCGTTGACGCAAGGTAAAGAATTTCTCCAAAATGTCATCATTGGCAAACAAAATCCAAAAGAAGCTTTCTTGAGAGCAGGCAAAAATGTCATGCTTCAAGCAAGCAAAGACATTTGGGCTGACGAGAAACTCCTATAAATGCCCTGGGCGATGCCGAGTCAAGCATTCCTGCTTCCCTGACGCCACAGCAAGGACAACGCACAAAAAGACGACGAAAACACCCCTTCAGAGGACTTCACACCCCTAGAGCTACAAAGACTAAGAAAAGAAAAACCGTCCGAGAGTTAGACGTTTTTGATTATTAAAAGAAGAAAATGATGCACCGAGAGTCTTGCGCTTGTTCCAAGTCGGAACTGGATCTATTTGCTATGCCACCCACCATGATGACAATGCAAGAATCCTAATGGGTCGAATTTCATCCCGTCTCTTCTTTGACGAATTCAGCTCCCACTGAGTTTGAAATCAAAGGACAACCTGAAGATTACTTTTATCTGAAACTCAAAGTGATCAAAACGGACAACACCAATCCGGGAGCCGATGCCAGAGTAGCTCCCGTCAACAATTTCATGCATTCCTTGTTCAGCGAAGTGGATTTGTACTTTAAGAACAAACTGGTCAGCAGTAGCATGGATACATACCCTTACCGAGAGTACCTGGAAAATCTCTTGACGTACGGAAAAGAGGCCAAGAACACTCATCTTGATGCTTGCGTGATATGGAAACCTGACACCTCAGGTGAAGACACGTTTAACGACACAGCTATGACAGCCGATGACAATCCTCACAATGTGGGTTTTAACGACCGTCGAAGGAAAATCCTGCAAGGTCGTAGTTTAGAACCATGGATCGCTTGCATTTGGATATGTGGTTGCAAGACAAGTATTTGCTCAACGGAGTCGATATTCGTTTGAGACTAAATCTCAGCTGTGTCGCTTTCCATTTGATGGCTCATGCCAACGAGTACAAAACCATCATCCAATATGCCAGACGTTACGTGCGTCGAGTAGAAGTCTTACCTAAAGCGGGAAACGACATGAGTCACACATTGAGCAGAACGACCGCCAAGTATCCGATACGACGTGTAGAAGTTAAAACGTTCACCATTGCTGCTGGACTCCGATCCAAGATGGAAGATCATCTGTTCCAAGGACAGTTACGCAAACGTTTAATCGTTGGTATCGTCAGTAATGCAGCCCTCAACGGAGCCCACGATCAAAATCCTTTTCAGTTTAAGCACTACAGAGTATCCAAGATCGAAGGCAGTCGCGATGGCAAGACCTTGTGTACCAGACGCTTCAAACCTAACTTTGCCCAGAAGAATTTCTTGAGATCGTACTCGTCCCTGTACGAAGCAACTAGGAACCAACACCAGTCACGGTATTTCGTACGATGATTATGAAGGAGGTTACACTTTGTGGGCCTTTGATTTCACTCCAGACCAAGGCAGCGACGAGGGACATTTCCACCCTATAAAATCTGGTCAACTGCGTGTGGAACTTCAGTTTGCAGAAGCTCTCGCCGAGAGGGTCAACGTCATCTTGTATGCTGAATTCGATAATACCATAGAAATTAACAGTTTGAGAGAAGTTGTTCTAGGCTATTAGAAACAATGGAAGACACTTATTCCTCACTGAACGGTAGAGAATCTTTGGAAATGGAATGGGGGGATAGCATGAAAACAGAACCCAAAGACCAAGACGAAGAGGACGAGGTAGTGGTCAAGTCCAGATCGCCAGAACAAGAACAACATTTAGTGTCCTGTTTTGCTAAACACCTGGCGGATAAAATTACGGAATTGAGTAAGAAAGATTGTTATGGATGTCAAAACGATCATCCCAGTCAAATTCAATACGATAAATGTATGATGATGAGTCAAGAAGAAAAATTGGACGAGTATCTGGACGACGCTTGGAGTCTCATCTCGGAAGAAGCTGTGTTGCATGAGTGGTATAAAGACTTGCGTGATCATTCCTGCCCTCCATTGACTATTCTAGAGATCTATCACATCGAAGCTCTCTTAGCCCAAAGTACAGAGAAGAAGCGAAGAAACGGCTACTTGACAGAGCTTTTCAAACAAAAAGTCAGAATTGAATTGATGACTTATCATTACCTGAGAAAAAAAAGCAACAAAATAAAAAATGGATACCTGGGAACTTTATAACCTTTTGAACAACAGTTCGTACACTTCTTCTTGGAATCCGGTCGTGTGCGCTAAAGATGAACTACCTCATTGCAAACCTCAAGACCATCACGTTTATGTCATCAACACGGAACTCACTGGGTTGCCGTCTACTTCCCTCAAGAGGAATGTGTGGAGTATTTTGATTAGTATGGATTACCCCCTTTGGAAGACACCATCATTGACTTTATGAGAAGAAATGTCCAGATGACACGATACAATAATGTGAAATTACAAGACAGAGATTCTGTGGTGTGTGGACAATATTGTGTGTATTTTCTTCATCAGCGCAGTCTTGGATACGCTTTAGAACATTTAGTGACTTATTTTGATAGTAACTCTTCTAGAAACGATGAGAAAGTAGATCGATGGTTTTGTGACCATTATGGCTATCTATTGTCTTTAGCTAGGAAACGTAGTGTACATCAATGGCCTCATGACTTCCATCAATGGAAATCTCACATGATTTCACAACGTTGTTAACCTTGTCAAAAATAGTTTGTTTGATGTTATTGTTAATTTTTAGTGGTTCATTGTTTGTTTGAAGAAAAATGTTGTGTTTTGAAAATATGTGTCTGTCGTTTGTTTTCAAAAAAAGACTGTGAAGATATGCTGTTTGACTTTCTCTCTATCTCTCACCATGACATTCGCTATCATAACGTTTCGACTCAACAAAAACCAAGTAATGATGTTTTCTATCGCGTCCGCGTTTGAACCATATAAAGCAGGGCAGTGTGCAGTCTGGCCATCCAGTGTTGACTCGTCAATCTATGAAGATGCTTTCCAGACAAGCCAAGCTGAACGAAGCTTGCGTCAATTTACATCGTGTCAAAACCTGATACCGAAGCCTGAAGAGATAGAGAATGTCAGGATGTTAGCAATAGCCCAAGACCTGGTAGAAGAGGTTTTCAGAGAGGAAATCAAGAAAGAACAAGAAGAATGGACAGAGAAGTACAGACTTCAGAAGCAGAGAGAACAGCAACAACAACAACAGCAGCAGCAACAGCAGTAGCAGCAGCAAGAACCAGACAGAGGTTTTGTTGACTGTCGTGTGGACACCAAAGAGTTCTCCTTCTCTTTTCGCAGACGCAGACCGTATCGTATAGGAAAGCCTGCCGCCAGAAGGGGACGAAATCTTAGACAGTAAAAAAGATTGCCATCACTCCTCGTCAACAAAAATTACCCTTTTCAGGGCTACCCCAATACTCTCGAAAAGAGATACTAATTCAGATTGCCCAAGAAAAATTGTGTGTTTGCATGTTTAAAAAAAATAGAAGTGTGTCTATAAGCACTACGTTTCCTTTGTCAGTAAAAAAATCCACTCTTTGTTTCTCTGTCTTGTCCGATAATGTATGTCTGTGTTTGTAAGTAAAAACGTCAACGTGAGTGCTTCTTTTAGGTCCGCGCGTTTGATGTTTTGTTTTTGGTTATGGTAAGTTTTGGTGAAAGGGGATGTTTGCCTTTACGTCCGTGCTTCAAGTATATAAAGCAGAGCGCTGGTCAGTCTGGCTGTCCAACGTTGACGTATCAACACTGAAGATGAGCAGCTGAATTGCTAAGCTTTTAGAACTTCAAATGCACCTGAAGTATGCCAGACGTCTCCTGGACGAGCTGGCAATGGAGGCCGTTGCAGAAGAAGCCAGGATAGAGGAGGAGGAATAGAAGAAAAAGAAAGAGAGGAGAAAGAAAAGAAAAGAGGGATATTGCCTCACCTCATGCTAAGACCTGTGTGTGAGGTGAAGCCAATGATAAGTACACCTGCACAACCAGTACCGCCTCCTCAATCACAGCCAACAACAACGTCAGCCACAACCTCTACCAAGAGTCGCTTTCATCCAGACAGAAAACTGGGAGTAGGAAGAATTGGAGGAATTGGTTAGACAGAGGCAAGAGTGGGAGCCACAGAGACCTCATCATCCCCGGGTCTGGCATAAGAGAAGACAGAGGGAATAAGTCTTCGCTATCCCTCAGTGTGAAAACTGGAATGATGAGGCCACTCAAGCCCCGTCTGCGCTCGGAACCGTACGCATTGATTGGGAGAATGACTGGAGGCGGCGATGCGTGTGTGGTGCCCGCCCTGGGAGATGTCATCATTAACCAGGTGCATTTGGAGCTCTAAAAAAACAGCCCTTCTCAGGGCTAACCAGATCTCTAGAAAAGAGATGCTATTCAATTTGCCAATTTGTGTGCATGTGAAGTAGTGTGACTATAAACACTCACTTCTTTACTGATGTGTGTGTGTGTGTTTGTTTGCGTTCGAGTTCGTTTGTGTGGATAATAAATATGGTGTGTTTTATGCATTCGCGTCCGTTTGTGTGGATAGTAGGTATGGTGTGTTTTAAGCATTCTTGTCCGTTTGTGTGGATAGTATAGTGTATATGTTTTATGCATTCGCGTTCGATTGTGTGGATAGTAGGTATGGTGTATTTTGTCTTCTCTTCCCGTTTGTGTGGATAGTATATATGGTGTGTTTTATGCATTCTCATTCGTTGTGAGGATAGTATAGTGTGTACGTTTTATGCATTCGCATTCATTTCTGTGGATAGTAGGTATGGTTTGTTTTATGCATTTGCGTCCGTTTGTGTGGATAGTATATATGTGTGTTTTATGCATTCGCGTACGTAGGTGTGGATAGTAGGCATGGTGCGTTTTTTCATCTCTTCCCGTTTGTGTGGATAGTATATATGGTGTGTTTTATGCATTCTCATTCGTTTGTGAGGATAGTATAGTGTGTATGTTTTATAAATTCGCAATCGTTAGTGTGGATAGTGGGTATGGTGTGTTTTATGCATTCGCGTCCGTTTGTGTGGATAGAAGATATTGGGACTTTTATACATTCGTGCTCGTTGGTGTGGATAGTAGGTATGGTGTGTTTTATGCATTCGCGTACGTTTGTGTGGATAGTATATAATATGTGAAGTGAGTGTAAGGGATGTATTCATCTACGTCCGTGCTTGAAGTATATAAAAGCATAGCGTTCGTCATTGGCGCAATTCTGCACAGAATACAACATGGCAAGTAACTGGGAGAGAATGCTCAGATTGCAGGAGGTGGTGGACAATTTAGGTATGGTGGAGGAGACGCTAGTCCGAATGCAGTTTGGGGCTTATAGTCCTCATAGATTAGGCATGGAAATAAACAATCTGAAGAGAAGTAAAGACATCTTAAATGAAATGATTAGGATTGAAAAGGACGAAAAGGAGGATGAGGGAGTGGAACAAAAAAAATAGAAATGGAAGAAGAAAATGAAAAAAGGAAGAAGGAGGAGAAAGAGAAGAAAGAAAAAAAGAAGGAGAAGGAAAAGAATGAGAAGACGACAAAAAGTGGAGGTCAAAAAGTGTAGGACAGAAAATAAGAAGTTGGTGGAGGAAAAGAAGAACTTAGAAGAAAAAGAAGAAGAAATCCAAAGGCCGTTTTCAGGGCCACTTTCATATGCCTCGAAAAGATATTTATTCTTTCTTGCCTATATACGTGTTATCTATGTGTTTATCTATGTCTCTGTCTCTCTATTGTATTTGTCCCTCCCTAGAGTAGCTACGCGTATTCAGGTCTGCCCATTGCTACATTGTTGCAAGTGACCAGTACCGTGACGTCATCCCACCTGTTCCATTCCTATTGTCGCTATACAAAATTCCCCTTGTCTGCATATCGTCCCAGGGTGTTTTTTTGTCCGTATAAATCGTGTCCGTATATCGTCCCAGGGGGGTCCGTAATGTATTTTCCCATTGTCCATATATCGTACCCATATACTACGACTATTAATGATAACATTAGTTTCGTTTGTGATTGTACCGGCCATCATTTAAATTAATGTGAATTGTAGAAAATATTGTTCGGACAAACAGACAGACGCAGTAACAGAGCGAGACCGTAAGTATATGAATGAATGAAAGCATAAACAAATTTACAAAAAAGGAGTCCAAAAGCATAATATGCATAAACAAGCAACTGAAAAAACACACAAAAGGATAAAGAAATGAACATTACAATAATGTATGATTAAAAAGTCAAACAGAAAAATTACTCTTTAATATTTTCAAAGTAATATTTTCTTTAGCGTATTCAAACAAGGAAATGAAATAAAACGAGAGATGTAAATTCGAAGAATGGTGGAAACTACTTTTGAAGGAGAAATTTAATTATAAGGGGCAATACAAATTTATCTACCTGGCTAACCCCCTACAGATGCAGACAATCAACTGTCAACATAGCCACTACTATCCCTTAAAGAGTCGACTCGAGATAGCAAGGTTAGCCTGCATTTTATTTAATCTGCCATATATGGTGTTCATTTTATTTTTGCGTTTATTAACTTCGTTATTTGAAGTCGCCTGGGCATGCGCACATACATTATTATTAGCATGTTTTTTTGTGCTAGTAATAAAATAACATAACAATATAGTTTAGTCACCCCACTTCCCCTACGTTTGGTGCTCAAACAAAGGAATATCCATTTTACCTTGCAAATTACAGGGTCCCAAATATATATCCCGTTTATCGAAAGTACCGCATGCCATAAAACAGTGCTTTAGCTCAATCTGCTTTCGAAGGAATCAAATTTTACCTTCAAGAGTATATACTCTTAAATGATATTAACTAGAAAATGAATCCATACCCAGTTAGTAAATGTAACAGTCAGATTGTGTGTACATCTTGTGTACGTGTAACACGTCCCTGAAGCAGACACTGTGACGTCTATCGTCCATTGCCGGCTCGGGTAGTAAGGATAGACTGTGATGTTACCAGCCGTGGTTATGACACCTGCAAGATTTTATAGAGTGTTGTGATTACTCATATATGGCATCATGCGTCTGTATATTTTGAATAAATCAAACTCGTGGGATAAACTGTTTTCATCCCACTGATCTAAGTTTCTTTTATTGAGGCCTGACATAAACAATTTATCTGGAAGGTTATAATTTATTGCACTAAAACAAATATCGCTGATTGATTATTTTCCTTTACTACTGTCTCTTTTTCTTCACAATCTAAACGTGCAAGAACATATGAACCATGATGAAAACAAATCTTTGCTACGGTATAAGAATCAGCTCCATCAGATGCAGTGAACACAGTCATTCAAAGCTCAGACATCATAGTTCCAAAGCAGCAATGTTTACCAAGATCAATGAGTATATGAATGGTAATTTTACTAGTATCAAAAATATTTGCAAATAAGAAATGAAATAGCTCCAAGTCCAGTACCAGACCAAACAGTCTGCAGTTGATAAGTAAACGTACGTCTCAAAAGTAACAACCAGTCGAGTAGTGTTCGCGTGTTCATCTATCCTGTTGGTTAAATAAGATTTTCAAAAATTCTAAAGACTATTTACACTTCAGTGAGAAGGCATGATCGCTTGGTTGATTTTTCACTGTATCTGTAACACAATGATGACCATTTCATGCCTAGGCAATATCTGTAACATAATGATGACCATGTCATACCTAGGCAATATCTGTAACACAATGATGACCATGTCATGCCTAAGCAATATCTGTAACACAATGATGACCATGTCATGCCTAGGCAATATCTGTAACACAATGATGACCATGTCATGCCTTGGCAATATCTGTAACACAATCATGACCATTTCATGCCTAGGCAATATCTGTAACACAATGATGACCATGTCATGCCTAGGCAATAGGAGATAAATGTTATTCTCAAGTACACACAGAAACAACCGACCAGGACTGACCAGACGGGAGGGTATTGAACTCAAATTTCTTCTTGGATATCGAGTGCGAAGCTCAATCAAATGAGTTATCGCGGCTGCCTGCTTGTGAAATTGGCGTTACTTTGTTCTTAGTAAGAACATGTTTGACACTGTTAAGTTACAATAGTAGCTGAATGATCCCCGGGCTGCATAATTACACTGACAAATCTTCAAAATATTGTGCAGGCAGTGTTTTGTGAGGAATGGACGTAAATATAACGAATCCTTTTTCTGTGTATTTATTAAAAATGGTTCTAAATCGGTGACTGAAAAATATACCCAAACACATGCGTCATGAAAGGTACGTTACAGCGGCAAGTTTCTGTATCTATATTGTCTTATTGATATATGCATAATTAATAATCCATATTTTTTCATGCAAATTGTTTTGAAAGGAGATAATAACAACATCTTAACCCAAACATAATGAATCACTGGTCTAAACTTTTTACAAGACTTCTGACAATTTTCAGTTATGAAATCATTTTTTATAAACTTAACTAAAAGTAATCGTTAAGCACATATTTTATTAATAATTTGCTTAAAAATCAATTAAAAAATATATAAAATATAATTAATTTTATTTTTGCAGAGACAAGAGGGATGGACGTCGTTCCTAATAGAGTACAATGACATAATATTAAATAAATGTGTACTTTACCGCTCGATGAGTTTATTGAGGCTTGTGAAAGCATTGTGTTCATACTATAACTCAGGTCGATGGCTGGGTCACTGCGTGAAACAATTTGCTCGAAAAGTGTTTCGCCTATTGAAACTGTATCTGCAATACTACGGTTCTGGCCCGTGCATGTTAGTGTGATATTACAGGCATCTGTAATAATAATAATAATAATAATAATAATAATAATAATAATAATTCAGAAGAAGAAGAAGAAGAAGAAGAAGAAGAAGAAGAAGAAGAAGAAGAAGAAGAAGCAGAAGAAGAAAGAAAAGAAGGAAATGAAATTAAGAGCGCTAGCAGTGTAACATCAGCAAAGCTCAAAGATACGAAGACATTGTAACAAAGGCCAGAAAAATATAGACTTTTCCACCGTTTGCACTACCAGGTGCACTAACACCTTAATAGGCTAGGCAAGAATGAAGCCAACACATACCAGACTAAAACATGAAAGATCACAGGACGTAGAGCAAGAAGACGATACTTAGATGATTGGTGCAGCAGGCAGGGCTGCCATGTACGATTTGGTGTAGGAAAATCGGCTAGAGTAAACCATGTAATTATTACTTCTTTGGAAATGTAAATGGCGGCACTGTCAACAAATAGCGACAAAACGCTGTCACCGCATATGCTACCAAAAGCGGTATCATTGTGAAAGCTCTTCAGAGACTCATGACAAACATTAACGATTGTGCGCAGCAAAATCTGTTAACGTGAATGATTTTACCCTTCGGAAAGGAAAAAAATTTGAGAAGCAACATCTACAAGCATATTGATCAATATTCACTGGTAAACAGTTACTTGATTTATAATATCTGTTGATTACTTACCACTTCTGGTTCTGTGTCCGCGCTAGCGTCCCGGTTACATATCTGTGCTCAGAGTCGCCTGCTATTTTCTATTTCCACCAATATGGTCTCACACTCTGCCATTGTAATGGGTTTGTCTTCAATGTCTCTCGAGTACTGTTTACTAATTGTTTTGAGATATTTATGCCGCCAAGAGAAGATCTGAATAGCTATGTATTCGCGAATGCGCCAGTAGCATGATTTTGTGGTCACAACCCCAGTGACATCAAGGCCAACAGTGGCCGCGACAGTGATTTTGCAAATAGCTTTTACGTCCACACACACATGTTTGAGTTTCATGAGTAAAACGGTTCTCTTGGCGATTTCATCTCGCTGCTGTCGTTCCGCTTCGATTATTTGTTTGTCGTGAGTACTTATGAAGGTCTATCATCGTTCTTCTATTAATAATGTAATTTAGAAGTATATTTTCTCGACAAACTTGCCTTCTTCGGGTGCAACACGCACACGCACTTGTAATCAATTACTCCTTTTTGATGGTACAACTGCCGTACAATCATAGAAAATATCTACTTGGGGAATAGTTGTCTCCGGCGATTGAGCGTTCTTGCACAACGTCCATATGGATCTATACTGATTATGCCATGGAGTGATGTCTGAAGCCAGTGTTTTTGTCTTCGCCCAAGAACTATTACACGTACAAGTGCGTCCATGTTGGATAACAGTCCAACAAATTTACGGTGAACGCAACTGGGTGGATTCTTCGGTTAACTCCACTTCATCGTTGTAGAACCAATCACTTTGTGTTTTACCCTGGCTGTGTAGTCTGCGACTGAGCGCTTTCGCGCTAATGCGATTATTCCAAGCTGGCTTCAAGTTGGTACTAGTTTATCAGGATGGTCTCAACTATTGATTTTATTTTGACACTAAGAAAGATTCTATTTCGCTCTTTACGAGGTTTGGTTAACACCACTCTGATGAAGATATTCGAAGACAATTATCCCCTATCAGCCAATTCAACATCACATTGGTAAATCCCGCAACCTCATCACAGCGCTCAGAATCAAGAACTTAGATATAATAATAAATCTTAAACACAAACACCAAAGTCGGTTAAAGACCCAACTGGATGGGCACTGAGATTTTCGAACTGGATTTTATTTCCAGCGATTAGCGATAACGATATCGTGTATAGAAATGTCATTTAGTCTTCTGAAATACTTGTTATTGAACCACTTTACTGGGATTTATTTATCCCTACAATACACCTCACACGTATCTATATCCGTTTATAATATAGAAATAACGATCCAGACTCATGTACCCTTACGTTGTGTCAAATCCATTCTCCAAAAGTAGCTGAAATGGGTCGACATCAACAACAACCCGGCTGGTAAACTCAGTTAAATCCGCTTTGGAGGCGAAAGTGGTCAGATCCTTATCAGAGCCGCGTCGGGTCACATAGCTGTAGCGTCAGTAAATGTTAATACACATTTTATACATTATTAAGAGAACTGTCTAAGTGACAACGTAAAAATCAATAAGCGCGCTTAGTATTTGTAAATGTACACGTAGTACGCAACAATAAGATGTCCACAGATGTGGCAGCCCAGCTGAGTTTGTAACCACAGCGTTGAATAAAACAACAGTTAAACTACAGTGTTATCTATGTAAATAATCAACGACTTCACGTGGCAGTTCAAGCCGTATGAATTAAAATACATACGATGTCGAGATGTATGCGACCCAGTTAGTCCCAGGTCCTCTTGTTAAGGCTAAGTTGATGGTGCCGATTTCCTCGTGGAGGGGATCATCGACACTTCCGAAATGTTTGACTGACTTTGTCATGGCGAGTACATCAAAATTGGCATGGACCTTTACTAGTTGCACAAAGTATTCGAAGACCTCTGCCTAAAGGTATGTTGCGAGTAGTCCCAGGAAGCAAAAGACCTTCACCTTTTTAATAATCTAACAGACGTTGATTTTTCAATCAACCGCCATCTTCAGAATCATCCTGAATGCAGTTCCAACGACCCACAACGCTGCTTTTGAAAACAGGTGAGCCGCAGCCGCAAACAATGCTGGAATGGCTGCGAGGAATGGATATATTCCACATGTTTTGCATTTGCATCACCTCTGACTTTGACAACAGAAAAGACGCTGAGGTGCTCTTTTGTTTGACTTTCTTGATCTTGTTAAGTTGTGTTTGGGTTAACCACACGGGAAGATTCCATTTAGCTTTGCCGGAGAAAGTTTTAATGTGACCCCGAAATCGTTTTGTATTGGACTCTTTATTTTTGCAACCTGTTTTGGACTAAGGCTAACCTTAACATCCTGATATTATATTATACTAATTTTTAACAACACAACTTTGCCAACAGCACCACCGGGGGCCCCGAGTGGCCGAGTGGTCTAAAGCGCTCTCCGTTACGGATCATTGCCATCTCACCTCTGTCTGCGTGGGTTCGAGTCTAGGATTCGGCGAATGTGGATATGTGAGAAAGCTTGCCAGTAGCTTCTCGTGGGTCGGTGGTTCTTTCCGGGGATTTCCCGGTTTCTTCCTCCACCATTAATACTGGCCGCCATGTATAGCCTATCGTGTGCTGAAAAATGGCGTTAAGCCCCACAACAACAACAACAACAACAACAACCAACAGCACCACCAAGCCTCCATATTGTTTCTTTATCGGTGTTTCGGTATAATGTAATTGTGTGTTTGGTTTCAAAAACAGCCGTGCGAACATCTCTGCAAAACCCAATGGGTGACTTGGAGGAATAGCACACGAACTGATAACGAGTCTCCGTGAAGTTATCCTCGACTCTGTGTGAATGTAGGGTTATTATTTTTAATTGGTTTGGCGATCATGTCTTCTACATCTTCAGTAGCGTTGCCTACATGGATCCGTTAATGTGAAGCATCACAGACGGGTACGGGTATTACACGTCCACGTACGACTGTCCTTTAAATATCAGGTCGATCTCTTAAGTACTATTGCATTGTTAAGGTCTTCCCTCGGACATTTAATATGTGGCCGTCCTTGTCCACAAGAGTAAAATTAAGGTAAGTCAACCGGGGATTGTAGAAACCCAAACAATATATAACGCTGGGAGGCTACGCTTCCGGAAGCTCCACTTTCCCAACAACCTCTGATGGCGTCATAGGTTTAAGATTGATCTGAATCTTTATGGTGATCCTGACAATATCTGGATCGACATGGTAGTAAGACTCTCCTTATCTTGCACGTAAATTTAGTTAGTTTTGGAAATCTTATTTATATCTTTAGACCAATCGAGAATTTGCCTCAGCGAGGACTAATTGGTATGACGGAGCTGAGTGTGAGCTTTTGTTTATTGCTGAAAATGATAGTCTTTGCAGGTCTTGAGCAAATTTCTCTGTCGGATCTCATCATTGACGGATGCATTATCATACGCGACCGCGGAAACGGCAACAGCGACTCAGGTTACACAATCCTCCTCTGAGAAGACAATCGAATTGTTCGCGGAAAGACCCCTCAAGGGCCTATTGTAATTCACGCGCAGGAATGCAGAATTGCTCCGCAATGATTGGAATAGAGAAAGTTACATCAATTTCTGGTTTCATTGAGGAGATCGTGATCATAGGTGTTGTATTTACAACCACAAGTGGCATCGAAACATACATTGCGTGTAAAACACAAATTATTGCAATGGAAAGCGCTTCGGAACGTTAATGTCTTCAATGAATTCGTGCATTAACGCGTGGAATGTCCTTGAGTAGATGATATCGTTGGTGAGCAGCCGCCGATAAATCGGGCCTCCTCACTGATGATTTATTTTCGGTTGTTGCCGGAGAGAACTGAATTCATGGGTGTTCGATCCACGAGTTCATATGTCTGTTGTGGGTCCACAGACACACATTTGAACTCTTCCGTGAAACCTTTAGTTGTCATGGAACCTTTTGCGGTCCCACGTTTTGGTTCACAATCACCGAGACTTTTGCCATGTTTATATGGTTCATGGGGGAGAGCTTTCTCCTAGGGAGTAGTAGTCTTCTTCCGCCCAAAGCAGATTCTTTTATGTAGGCTCTCACTCAACCCCATAGGTGTGTGTTGCAAAGAATGGTTTATGTGTACGGAGACAATTTTCTTAGTATGGTTGGACCGTTTCTGGTCCTTACTGTGTGTAGAGTTCAACGACCTGATGAAATTGATCCACATATGATTATTACTGTATAGTCTTATTAATCCATCCCATTCCCGGAATATCCATCCGTCTCATTCCACGTTGATGTGACCCAGGTGCATATGTTTGGATTGTTCAGACTCCAACTTATAATGTCTCAATTATTTGAAAACAGGTATTTTAGGTGAAAACTCCAGGAGATGGTCAAAGTTTATCTACGATGCCGATTCAATAAGATGTTGAACGTTTTGTTTCCAATCTTTGATTTGTATTTGTGTGGTTGTTGTGGTGGAAAGACTCGAAATTGGCAGTCCAACATTCTCTTGCATGTCCTCTAAACTTTGTTGCAATTTGTGCTAATTGTTCTGGCGCACTCCTCATTGGACAAAGTGATTTTCATGTTCCCATTATTTTAGCAATTGTGCTTGCTACTTTCTTTGTTTGTTGCACGGTATCCGCGGACCTGGCTACAGTCTCTTTTCTTGGTTTGATGAGCAGTGCAAACGTTTGTTCAAGGTCTTGTTGTGCTGTGTGTCGCGACATAAACATATCCTTGGCACGTTCGAGTGCACCTATTTACTTGTGAAAATGTTCCAGTTGAATATTCGCAGCTTTGTAACTTCAGTCAACAACCGTTGCGATAGGAACGCTGACGCATTTCCCCATTTCGTCATTGTGTCTCTTTATTATGCTAAATTGCTTTGTCAGATGCTGCGTCAAGACCCGACCAATGCTCCCCCCCCCACCAACTGGAAGTTCCGGTCACGTCAATAGTGAGGAAACAGGTTCGGGGTGGCCTCTCCGAACATAATCCGAAACTCATCCCACGAGTAGTCGGTGTCAAAGCAAGTCAAATGAATGTTTGCAAGATAATGTGCGCCAATGCCACGAGATATCATCAAATGGTTGCAATTGTCCCGGATAACTTTAGGTACGTGTACGTATCGTCGTGTTACATTGATCACGTCTGTGTTTTTATGTCGGCCTCGGGAAAATATTCTCGTGAAGTTGTCCTGGTGTCCAAGCATCACATCGTTATTCACGTCCGGATCAATCTCGTCAACAACTGGGGCTTCCTCGATTGTGGAAAGGAATACTACGGTGGACAATGACGACGTTTTTGACAACGCAAGCGCTTTGGTAAAATCCTTAAATACATCATAGCATTGTTCATCGTCTTCAGATGACGCAATCACATACAGCCTATCCCATGTTAACCATCTCAAGATAAGATTCAACACTTATTGAGAATTTCCTTGATCCAGCCGGGCGAATGCTCAGTGCGCAAATTGAATTTGGAAACACGTCACTGTGATTGCGTGGAATGGACCTTGCTTACGCAGAGAAGTCAAATGAGGGTAAAGTCGACCTTTCTCTATCGTGATCTCATGTTGAAGATCAGTTGTTGTATAAGTCAGTGATGCTCTCATATTGTGTGCCTTGCTCAATGAAAACACGGATTCAAAACACATAATGGTCGAGCTGCAATTTTTGGAACTTGGGTCCGATGTGGAGCAAAACGTTCCCGTTTGTGGACGTTCCAGGCTCATCAGCCTATAGATTCAGGGTCTAAAACAAAATACCGCTACTGCATTACTAACGCTTCTTGGGTAACCACTGTGCAATGCACTGGTGATACCATCTACCTGGATACAATCATTTTTAACCTACGAAAAGGTTATAGATTCGACTTGATTCTAACAATCAAACTAATCCCGGAGAAGAACCTATAAACCGCCCTGATGCTATATGTGATCGACATTATCTTGCGCACAAAGCATCCAATGATATCCGTGCAATCGAAGAACCTATCTAGATTTCATTATTGGCTTGAATCGCCACATGGATCATCAAAGAAGGTATAAAGGTTAAGATTCTTACTGGTTGTGGACAAAGTCCTCCCAGTGTAGTAAAACTGCAATATAACAAACATAGATAAGAAAAGTCCAGCTTCCGAGAGGACTTTGTACATATATACTACATAATACGTGGTTATTAGAAGACTGAAGCAAGCTGTCGTTAAAAAGTTGGCAAGCGCAGCAATGGTTACCCAAGAGGTAGCTTGAGCATTGTTGACTAAACAAGCACTATAGCAGATTTACCTACCCTCACCAAGGTCAATTTTCCGTCGACGGTTTGATGTGAGAAAGCCCAAGGAAGTTCAACATTCTGATTATTTGTTTCTTCCACATGATTGTGTACATGAGTTTACATACATGCGTGTGTTAACCATCGTAGAAGTTGGCAGCATATACAAGCATGTTGAGCCACTACGTCTAAAGATACATCAAGTGTCACAGATACGATTAATCTTATATATCCATTCGCCATTTTCATGGACGCGTCTGTTGCAGGTCGACCCGGACAAAGACGTTCTTGGAGTCACTGTTGTGTTTTGTTGGAAAACGTAAGGTGCTGGTTCGTGTTGGAGATGTTAATACACATCTGGACCAGGCTAATGTGGAACGATTTAATAGTCCACTTGCGGAATGAATATTCGGACATCTGCACGCGCAGGAAATGTTGATAAATCTTAGCTTCTGTGCTCGGTCTTGGATCCGGAGTGCTAGCAATCTAGATGGAATCTCTCAAGTGGTTGACAAATCTTAGCTCGGCCATAGCAACGTTAATCCAGTGAAACTATAAGCATGATTGGAGTAAAGCATTTTTCAAGGTTCCATAGTTGATTGCAACCGCTGCTAATGAACACGTTTACAACCACCAGTGTTAAACTCACTTGGAAACAATATGGTTCAGTATATGTATGCAGCGGGGGAGCTTATAAGGCGAGCAACGTCGTGCTACTGGCCCGGTATTGTTCATCGATGCTTTTACAATCTTGGACGGGATTGAATTCTGGGACAACCAACACGTTGCCATCCAGTGCACGCTTGCGAACAAGCAGCAATGCCACTAAGCAGACCGTTTGTGCAAGAGGTATTACAAGTCGTTCTCGAGGTACTACCACCAAGTTCTATTCTGAAATCGTAGAATGATTCAGAGTTGCAAGGTGCCCGCATGCGTAATTCGCGATTCTATCAGAGAATATCCACTCCTTGGTTCCACTGGTGGAAAACGTGCTTTAGTAAATCAATTTACACCCATCCGATGTTTCTTTGACCGTATGAGATTAGCCGTGTGGGCGATTTCATGTCAGCTGTGAAAACATTCCACATACATATAGTACAAGTGCTCATTTGCACGATCTCACAATAACGTGTGGGAAGTCTTTCACTTTTTAATGTTTACGCCTAAACCAACCTTGCTTGAATACATGTATGGGTTCACTCCCATATAATTTTCGATAAGTTTACCTGCGCATTCTTCTTTGAATTTTCTGTGACCTTTTTATTTTTAGTGGGTGATCTAGATGATACCAGCTGGTATCAAATTCACTGATTAAACTTGGTTCAGCCATGTCTGCGAACACTTTATTGTTTGTTATCTGCATCAACAAGAAGTCTCCGGCAGTGTACACCATTTTGAAGTTTTCCCCATACCATGGTTTGATCTTATCGTTATTAAACTCGTGTGCAGTTTAGATACGTCCATCACTGATGGTCCCACTTAAGTAGGTTTCATTAGGTTCAGTTTTGATCATTGTGCTGTGAACAGCGATGAGTCCACGACCAAATAGCTTGTGTGACTCGAAGGTGGGTGCTAGCAGCAAGCCTGCAAAGTTATCTAGATCGCTGTCCCTACCAAGATCAATGCGAATTCGCTTTCACGGGTTCTCTATAGTTTTTCCCGAGCACAGCGTTGTTCGTGAGTTTAAAGAAGTCCTTTTTGTAAGAAGATGAACCAAGTTGGGGCCATATTTTTACAATGAAGACACTAAGAATGATAACTAAAATAAGATGTTTATTTATATATGATTAAAGATAGAAAAATCCTACACCAAACTCGGGCGCATAAACTCCAACATTGGATTTTTAACACAGTGATGCGCTCATAGTTAAATAACTGATATAACGAAAACTGATTCTGTTCCCTACTGGAACGAATTGTAATATGTAGTTTGAAACGAATATTCAACACTAATGAATGAACTGAAATTAAAACTTAAGCACAAAAAAGAAACAATGGTGAATCACTCAGACAATGATATGATCAAGTTTTCACTCGACTAATGATAATGGCGATTCTCTCTCAGTGATAGATTTCCACACAAATAATGGTAATAATGATTTTCAAAACAATGATAAGTGTTCACTCAAATAGTGATAAATGATTTTATAGCTTCCAGTTCACAACAACAAGGCATTTTCAGCCCCACCACTCTTCCGGATGGTCAAGGAGCCACTAGGAATGGTCCACCCCTCCCGGTCTATCTAAGGATCCGTAGAACCTCTTTTGGGTACTGGAGAACCGGTGATCCCGAAGCTTTGGTCCCTCACCACGAGATAACAACTATCTTCCTCCGGGCCAATGACACAACCGACAGCAGCACACCGAGTATATAGCAACCCAAAATCAACACCGTTAATACGGTGCAAACAAAGCACAAATACAGTACAGATCTATCGCTATTGCTCTATCACTCCGGCACTCTTTCACCCTTTTTCAGCCAATCACGCCTTTCAGCCCTTTCACCCCTTTCAGCTCTACAGCTATAGATATTGCGCAGTAAAGTGGGCCTTTCACTGACAAGACTTTTCGTAATAAGTTGATAGATTCTACCATGAGCCTGTAAGTACACTGGCTGTGAGGTCAATGTATGTAGGTCTTCCCATCGTAAGTACTCTGCTCGTGGAGCATGGAATGAACTGAACTCACTACATCGAAATAATGTATGATATCAATAAACCACCCTCAGGTAACGTTGTACGCAGAACCGAAATCCGAGTACATTTTAGTCCAAATATAATACATAAATAAATAAATATACACAGTTCCGTGAAACTTTCCAGATTCATAAGTTGCGACAGTGTACATACCCATGTTCCTTGTGATGCATGAAGTCATCCAGACACAGTGAGGAACACTAATTATTCCATGCAGTTTGTTCATATGTATTCCCATCCTTAACTTATGCTGGAGGTTTCGTATATCACACAATTTGCACAAGCTGGATGCGTTTGTTCAGCTTACTCCCGGAATCATCAACGATTCCACACCGACATTGTGACAGCCACTCGCGGGGCACCACCACCGCTTCTGGAGCTAGTAAATAACCATTGTGGTTGCTGTGAAGATTATACGGTTACTCGAGATCGACCTCGAAAAAATTAACCGCATCAGGGCATTACAGTTTACTAGTAAGCTAGCTGAACATTGCAGTGAGAGTGAAGGAATATACGTTGGTGTTTCGATATAATTAGACCAGTGGATTGGTATGTTTGGGGATGTACAGCGTTGAACTTAAATGAATTTGTCAAGCGTCTATCCAGACCCTGATTTGGTGTATATTTGCAGCTTCTCGAGAACCTTTTCACAGCCTTTGTCTAGTTCATGATAAACCTTTCAGTGTATTTACAGGGTTGCAGTTTTGAACGCATCCTTGTTTAATAACTTACGGTTAAGCGGCATAGTCAAATGCACACTTAAAACAACCTCCACCTTAACCTAGGTGGTGAATGAGCGATGAAACATTAATATCATTACTGGAAACATCTTCATTAAATATTTTCTAGCGTCTTCGCTTGGTGTGCACGGTAAACGTGAAATTTGCAGTTTGAACTCGGGAATTGAGCTCGTTGATGTACATACACACCAGCCTCTTTACGAATAGTACGTGCAATGTGGCGACGATTTTCCTCATCATTAAGCATACTTTTAATTCTGGCCAACCTGGCGCGTAGAAGAATTTTTATATTTATTCGTGCTGCAGTTGCACGAAACTTCCTCATGGTCTGATAAGGTTTGATCGTGACTCCAAACACTTCAAGTTAATCTTCTTGTCTTGCGCATTTTGGTATTATCATTCCTCGTTTCAACTGATTTACGGTTGGAGTAACCTTTTGTGGTAATCCAGGTTGAAGTTGTTGCACAGCTGGTAGTGGCTCATCTGTGAGTTCTAATAACTAAAGTATGCCAGCTTTTCGCACACCTGTTGAAATCCTTACCCCACACTCTCTCGCGAGTTGCCTGGGTTGATTCACATGATGCATGCTGTATATAAAAGAAAATAATCTTCTTATTGCAAACTTCGTCAATAAATGCTTTAGATATTTCTACTTTACCAGGATCAGAAACTGCAATCGCTTCAATCATGGCTATTATTTCACTGACTTCGATATAATTTTCCTCAGAGGAGTTGACGTCGTAGGATTTTTCTACCATAATAGGTTGGATACTTATATTGTGGATGAGACTTTGCCAGCTGATGATACTTGCGAACAGATCAACATGGTCGGCAAAGCTGATTGCGCGACTTTACTCAGTTACCATATTTAAGACATGGTCAAGCACCGAGACCAACATGTCTAGATGTGATTTGCAATATTCATAATGGCATGTCTTGCCTAATAGCTTACATTTTCCAATGCACGCGCATTTACATTCATTGCGTCCAAAATCCATTGATCTTCTTATGTATCTATATATATAAAACATTAAGTTAAAGACTAAGCATTTTGTGTGTATATATATATATATATATATATATATATATATATATATATATATATATATATATATATATATATATATATATATATATACATATATAGTCTTTAACTGAATTTCTCAATTTTGTGATGCTTCGAACTGTCATCTTTTTCTTTTTTCCAGCTTTATATACATTGGTATAGAAGTAGACACTTCATACGCCTGGTGATGCAGCTATAAAGTGTATAATATTTTTCCACCCGTGGTGGTCATTTTTGATCTCTTTTCAGGCTATGATAAACAAAGAGGTAAATCTTCTCGAACCTGACTGAATAGATAAAATTCTTCCAAGATTGGATATGTAGAAAATACTCTTAATATGTTATAAAGTTCAGCACCAACTTTAGCGCCATTCTTTTTTACGTTTACATATAATTAATTCAAAAGAACTGTTCTACTTACCAATATGCTGCCTGCTTTCTTTTTCTTTTTGTTATGTAAATATATCATTGGTGAGTTTATTACATAATGCCGGTTGTTGGTTTCTAGCTCTTTGTATAATGTTTCGCATTTTGTTTGAAGTTGGATGAGTTGTTATATTATCGTTAAATTTTTATTTTTATTGATTTGCTCAATAACACATTTGCTATCACTGGTGACATTCACTATCCTCAGCTGATGACTCGATTAACATAAGCGACTTAACCTTTTCTTGCACAATATCATACAATGATGTTCCTTGGGGTTTTTTTGCTAAAAGATCAAACATGTCGAGGTCGTCGCTCTTACAATACAATCCCTAACTCAATAAATGTAGAGAGATTCCGGATACTCATTTCATATATCTTTCAAAACTGTTTAAGAAATATCATAACGTATTTAGGCACAATAGCAATGTAAACTATTCTGTGACGCTATAAACAAGCCATTGTTCAAGAAATATGATTCCCACATTAGATAAGTTCATAAATCTTTTCCAACTAGTATACACATCGTTCGGTGAAGTTTTCACCATTATATTAATATATAGAGCGGTTAGTATCTAATATAATATATTCTCTTATAAAGAAGCAATCAAAGGAATCAATCTCATCAACATATATTACATAAAATATAACCACGATCAATATAAAATATCATCACAAAAAGAAAACAATAACAGCAGAATAGGCAATGTCCAGCATAGTCGCGATCAATATAATATAATTTCCAATTACAAAAATCTCCAGAAAAAGTATATATCAGCATAATCATGATCAATAATATTTGCTGCAAGCTGTAACAGTAAATTGGCCTGACTGGTGTGCCTAGGCGGTTCTCGCTGGTGATGCTCACCCTTTACTCTAGCTGATATTAAAATCGATTTACTTGCCTACGGGTAAGGTCATTTACTTTAGCACACTTTGCTGCGCACAATCGTTCATGTTTATGAAGTGTTTTCAAACAGTGTCTACAATGATACAGATGTTGGCAGCATATGTAAAGATATAAATGTCTGTATCAATGGTGGTGGAATTTGTTTCACTGTTGACGGTGTCGCCGTTTACATTTCCAAAGAATTAGTAACTGCGTTTCCCATGAATTAGTAATTTGCTACATCATATACATTAGCCGATTGTGGAACTCAAAATTGTTCAAGGTAGCATAAGAATTATATTTAGAACCTAAATATTCAGTCACACCGCACACTCTCCCGTGTAGCGTGAAGGGTAAAATTGGTACAGTAATGGGGTATAGAAGGCGTTGACCTATATCAAAAAACCTGATCAAACGTCCATTGCGACATTGCTACGTTTTTATTTAGATCCTTTTTGTTATCCATGTCCATACCTCTCTGATTAAAACGCCCCAAAACTCCAAACTAATTGCTTACTACTAGAATCAGCAAATTAAACTAAATAATCTGTCCAACTTATTTCAAAAGTCATTATCTGACTGCAGTTTGTATCACAAAGTAATGCCAATGCATTATATCCATGATTGATTCAATGCTACCTTTAATTCTGCATTTCTTCCACCGCCATCAAATTTCAAACCGTTTGATAAACTTGTTATGGATAAAACAAGTTTTAACGCAGTCATAGCTATAGCCGTAAGTGTCGTAACAATTATTACATCTTTCTTTGAACAGTTTTTCAACATTTTGCCTAGCGATTAATTTTCTTTCACGTATCTCTAAAGTTATACTCCAGATTTTCGAAATGTCCACTTGTGCTCTTTACTTTCAATATTTTGCAACAGTTCATGTAATTTAGCTTGTATAGTTGCATATGTTTCTTTGTATATATCTTTCAGTGCTTTTATTGTTTGCTGGCCAACTGGTTCATTTTGTATAGCTGTTTGCATCTCTACTTCCGTCGGAATTTCGATTGGTTGCCTGGTTGTAATTGGTGCATCTAGTGGCTGCATGTGCTGTATTGCTTTTAATGTGCGAAACATATCATCTTCATATGCAGGGTATAGAAATGTTTGTCCTTGAATATTTTCTGTTTCTGTCTCGATTTCATGTATTGTCTTCCCTTGTGTTTGATAAAGACATTCCACCGAATCTGTAGAGTTATGAGCGAAAATATTATTTTGCTTACCTTTTAAACTATTTGCATTGGTATTTGGTGGAAGTTATGTTAATACAATGTTACACAGTAATTTTAAGCTATTTGCATTGGTATTTAGTGGAAGTTATGTTAATACAATGTTACACAGTAATTTTAAACTATTTGCATTGGTATTTAGTGGAAGTTATGTTAATACTATGTTACACAGTAATTTTAAGCTATTTGCATTGGTATTGAGTGGAAGTTATGTTAATACAAAGTTACACAGTAATTTTAAGCTATTTGCATTGGTATTGAGTGGAAGTTATGTTAATACAATGTTACACAGTAATTTTAAGCTAGGTTTAATTAAATTACATTGTGTTTAATCTGTACTTAAACAATAAATCCACTAAAACTACAGATATATGAGTTGGTTGACAAATCTTATATTGATAGGTTGGACTGATTTAAATATGCCTCGATATTTTCTACTGATTCAGTGTATTCATAATGATCTCTCGCGCGATCCTCAGGCACTTCACAATCTTCAAAATCGTCATCACCTTCTGCCACTTCACTCGATCCAAAACAATTTGAAAACAATTTGGGGTTTACAGAAGATGACAATGTGAGACAAGTTGTTAGTACCAAAAAAGCATATAAACCTGAATTAAAAATCAATATTGAAAATGGCACAAATAAAGAAATTGGAATAACCGACCATGATTTGAAAAAAAGGACAAAGGAAAATTAAGAAAACCTATAAGACATCTGTTAATGCAAGGTCAGCTAAAATATCCATGCCATTATCAGATGTTTGCATCCTAGCAGTTGTATCGCTGATGAATTTCTACCTAAAGATGGTTTGAATGAATTGCAGAGTTAAAAGATTACATTTCCAAACCTGGCATTAGAGAATTTACTATGAAACTGTCATTGAGGTTGGGGTTACCTCTATCTGCACTGAGTACTCGCATGATAACGTTCAGATATATCAATGATAAAGTGTCAAACGAGGAAAAACAGAACATTTAATATAAAACAATAAAAAGGATCACATATATCAATGGTCAATAAATGTGAACTGGTGCATTATTTTCCTTTAACTCTGCTCATATAATAACGCTATTAGAGAAGTGTATGTCCACCGTATAGTTAAATATTTTAGGGCAAGGAAGGAGGAGATAAAGATAGATTCAAACATACGACTAAAAATCTCACACATTTAAGCGTTGTTAAACACCTCGGGGTTTCTACAGTGTTCTCGTACTTCCCAGTACTATTAAATGAGTTCAAGGGAAGCATACTGCGTATGGTGATCTATATAAGGGTCATCATCATCCACACTTTCAGGCTTTGTGAAATTTAACCATATCCTATGGAAATCAACTAAACGGAACGCCAAATGTCTTAAAGGTCGTAACAAATAAGATGATTTGTTCTAACACCTATAAGATTCCAATTATTGTCGTGTGAATTATTCTTACTTTTGGTTCCTTGCGGATATTTGTATCGTACTGTTTTCATGCATTAAGGCAGGTGGTATCTATTCCCGCCAAGTATTAGATAGTTCCAAATATCTTTCTGCCAATTTGTAATACATATTTATGTTCATTTTTCTCCACTTGTTCTTGCCTTCCTTATTACAATATTTTCTATATCAGTTTTTGTTGAACTCAGTTATATCTTTATCTTCATCCCATCTTCAGCATGTATTTGTCTTCATTCATGTCCATATTTTTTCAATGAACAAATGCTACTCACATTTACTACTATCGTCTTTCAAGATAACTGTAAATGCGTTTAAATTGATAAAAGGATAATTAAAATATTGTGTTAAATAAATGTCAGCTATACGTCATCTTTCCATGTTTACATCCATCTGATAACTTGATCGTAAGAAATGAAGATGATGAAATCAAATTTGAATAGCGCCTAACGCTGACAAATCAGCAGAGAAGATAACGTTATCAACGAAGAACAAGTCAAGTAGATCTGAACTTGGCAAAATAGTTGGAAAAAGTTTAAAACGATTAAAAAAAGTCATCCTAAACAGGGTAACACAAGAACAAGTAAAAACTGTGAGAGAAGCAAACAATTCATGAGGGAATTATCTCATGAAGATACAAGTTCAAGCAGTTCAAACAAAATGTGATACTTCATACGTACTGATACAGTTGTCATAGGTTTGGTATTAAGCTGAACAAAGAGCAGCAGAACAACCAATGACGCATAATACATTTGTTGCATATCCTACATCTAAGCTGTCTGTCTCATATCTTTAGATGGGAGAGAAAATACTAAATGTACTACTAATGTATCCAACATTGCCTTTAGCAACGCCGCGCACAGAAATTTGCACTAACGAAATAAATAATGATTTTGTTTAAAAGCTCACACATTGCAGATATATCAGATCAAATACAAGACACCATACAATATTTGTAGCTGTATAGAGGTTAGCTCGGTCCATAAATCAGCCCAAGTCAGTATTGAAACTGACTGATGATTTACGGTTTCATCTCGACTATTCTTGAAGATATGATACTCTCGACTGTATACATCGGTACACATGTCAGAGACTTACCAGTATATCTCGGAGCGCTTGAGTTACGATCAGCTGAAGGGTCCTTTAGGCAATAAGAACATAACATTTGGGGATGAAGTCCTATGCATGACAAGTTGTAAATGCACGTGGAATAACACGACCGTAACTAAGGTGGTCATTTCGAATTTTGTGTTGATGTTGGAAGAAAACTTGTAATATGCATGGCCTTAAAATGCCAAACTTTTGCGGTTTTTCGCGAGAAATTTAAAAACAATGCGAAGTGGCAAAAATAGCTGATGCCGGGTTAGTTTTTAAGTAAGTTCACAACGGAGAAAGTTGAGAAGGAGAATAATGTGTGTGTGTGTGTGCCTCTCTCTCTCTCTCTCTCTCTCTCTCTATATATATATATATATATATACATATACATATACATACATACATACATACATACATACATACATATTCATTTTGCGGTGATAGCTATATGGACAATTAAACCACAACTAAATGTGTTACTCGGAAATATTGTGTGAACAGTGTACTTAATATACTTGATGAAAAAATAAAGAGGTCTCAATTTTATATGCCAGTTTGTGACCGAATGTGTAAAACGTAGAGCACGTAATGATGTTTTTCTTTTGATTAATTTTAGGTAACGTCAAACAAAAAAAATTGTCCAATTGGATCTTGACAGTTACTTAAAAAATGTAAATTTTATATTTTTATACACTACACTTGTCAGGACATTTTCATAATTATTACTAAAATCATATTCAATATATTAAATGAATAATTTAATGTAAGGAAAAATACCCCCAATAAACCAACAAGATGAATGAAAAAGATAATATCGTCTATTCTTTTCCTTTATAAAGATGCGTTTTGACATTTGCATCGCAAAACTCTATCAATACCTTGTTAAATAAGGCCAAAATGATCAAAACATTTGAAACGTTTCAATTAGCTAAATTTTGTAAAAAATTTATTTCAAATTGCCAAATAAACACTACATATGTTTTGCATATCAATACAATTAGAGAAGTGTCAGTAGTTATTGGGGATTGTATGGGATCAAGAGCGTTATTAAATATGACCCTTTTCAAACTTTTGAGACCTTGATATTAAGTATGAACCAATGGGGATCATAGGGAATTTAACATTAAGAGGTATGACCCTGTGGGAATCTATCGCAATTTAACATTAAATATGACTCTATGCGCTATGGGTTCCATGGAACATACAACATTACAAGAGTCTAGAGCTAAATAAATAACATGGTCATTGTTGACTATATTTGGATTTAACATAGCGGAACACCATGAGTCAACAACTAGTTTTACTGACCAAGTCTTTTTCAAACTCGCAAACACCTACGCCTACAAAGAAGTACAATGCAATAAACAAACGTTTAGTCGGTGGAATAAAGAAGTGGGTACAGTCATAAAGAGTATCACTTGTTGACCATGCGCACCTACCTTTCCTGTGTAACATTTACAAACCAAAACTTCAAGTACATCCTACAACAAGGTAAAACGTTTCATATATTTAAGGACATAAACATTTCTAGATAATACACATATAGGTATGTCGTAAATTAGATCAGCAACTAATTAGTGAGAGAAGACATTGCAATTAATGAGACATGGAAAACATTGCACTGGTTACGGTCACCTTTGTCAGTTTCGTTTAGTTAATTGCAAGTAGCCAAGGCGTCCAGTTTCGTGGATATATTTCTGAACATTTAGGAGTGTGACAAAATGAATTTATTTCTTTGCGAGTTATGCAACGTGTGTTTTAAAAGATACAGCGAATCGAATGATCTTTGGGTATTAAATAAGAGCCAATAGAGCAAACGGTGTTCAGGATCTGTGTTGTCATAGCTACTTACACATATGGGAGAGTTAACTAAATTTACTCTTTAAATGCAATTTTATAGGATTACATGATTGTTTCAGTTTAGTATTTATGATATTAATGTGACTTTTGACAATATCATAATATAGTGATAGACCCTTTTGCTTAATTAGGTAATTTTTCAAAGATTTAAAAATTATGATCTTTTGGATATCTTCTGGGAGAGAGTACCAGCGACGAGACGCACATGGGAAAAAGAACGTCTGAAAGAAAACAACAACAATGAAACATAAGTTTAGTCTAGACGGATGTGATGCTTTGGGAGCTATATAGTCGATACTGATATCCATCATATCTCCTTTTTGGAAGAAGGTCGCTTTAGTTAGGTATTTGAGTATTTATTATTGAATATAATGTGTATAATCTTTTCTTTTACCTTCGTTGTAGAAGAGTTTACCAACCAGTTTTTTCAAAAAACTCTCTCGAGCAATAGATGAGTGCTTCTTCCAAGTGATCGTTTTTCTCTAATCTGTCCGAGTCTTCAACTGAGCAATTATTTCTGACTTGAGAATCGTATTGGAAAGTTTGATGTATGAATAGTACAAGTATATATAATCTGGTTAAAGCCGTCCTGCGAAGAGAGTCATTAGTAGCGCGCAATATAGTTATTAACATGCGCTATGAATAATCATGCTAATATTATAAGTCCGTTTAGAATCGGAGGATAATGTTTGCCCAAATCTATGAAGTCAATGCATATTGTCAAAAGAGAACTTCGGTTACGACAGGTCGGTATGTGATTAATAAAATGTCTTTTATCGAAGTTAAAAGTAACAATCATGTCGTTTGTTCATGCATTAATTTTTGTTAAAATAAATTTTTAAAAATCATTTGTACTTGCGAACGGTCTGTAGAGTAAGTCGCAAGAAAAGTAATCTTCAGCAAATTGAAGTTCTCTGCTATATCTCTGACATAACAATTGATAGCAAAGGCCCAAGCGCGGAACCTTTGGCAACCATAATAGGTACATGACATTTTGATGATACTGGAATCCGATGGAAAACTCTCTGGTAGCAGTTTGACTAGTAGCTTTCGAGCCATGATAGCAATTTACCGACAATTAAATATTTTGAAACTTATAACGTAACCATTTCATCTATACTCTATCAAAATCATTACTGATATGAAGGAACGTTACAAACGTGATTTCATTCGAATCAGGAGTAAAACATATTTTGTGAGAGAGTTCAAATAGTTCAAGATCTGTTGAACTGATTGTATGAAATCAAGATTAGTGATTATATATCCAATCATTGTCATGCAAAAACACATGTAAGAATATAATTCTTTGAAAAAACTGGACACAATAAGAGACATTGCTTTATAACTAGACAATAGCGTTTTGTTTCATTTCTTATAGACTGACATGATATGAGTTAGCTTTCACTGTTAGGAGAACATGATGGTTTCAAATAATGTGTTCATTAATTATTGCAAGAGAACGGATATTTCTTCAAGTATATTTTCAAACAGATTATGACTAATTTGATTGTGTCCAGCGGCTCTTTTGGTTAAAACTATTTATTACATTTATTGTTTCTTGCTTATGTAAAATGATATCAAAAATACTGGTTTGATTTCTTACTTCAAAATGCGGTAACTATTTAGAATTATTTATTATTTATTTGAAAGTTATATATGACAAAATTGCTAAAATAATATGTATGAATCAGGAAAAACTCGACATTGGCCTCATAACTGTGAAATATGGTTCCACGTGTCAATAATAATATTCGTAATATGCCCTTTCTACCTTCATATTATCATTTTTAGGAACTAATTTTGAAAAGTAACTAATCCAGCTTCAGATATATAAAATAGAAAAAAAAACAAAGAAACACAAACTATTTCTTGAAAATAGTCTTTTGAAGCCTACTTTCCACAATGTAGCAAGCAAGCATCATGCAGCAATTTAGACGCCCTTAGGATGTTGATATTGTGTAACAGGCCACATTTTGCCTTCCAAAGGGACAAACGATTGCTTTAGACTCACCCCCACCCCCACCCCAAAATGGTAACAAATATAAATAATTTTGTGCGTCTAATGCGATAAATCTATATTGTGCAAGGCATAAATTGTTCTGTACACTGATGATAATCTCTAAACATGTTTAACTTCCAAACAACCGAAAAGATTCACAATGCAATTTCTCGAGAAAGACTGCAATAAGTTGGAATTCCATGTTGTTGTGCGATGTTTCTGAAGAAAAGATTTATTTCCAGTTGTTGTCCAGGGTCGTATTGTTCTACGTGCATTGACAACTTGTCAACATATGATCTGATCTGGAAATGTTCTGTATCTATTGCCGAAAGGTTTCTTCAGTTCATCGTAACTAAAGAGCCGCGAGATATGTTGGTTATTGTCTAAAATGTACACCGTTGTGTGCGGATGAAAAGAGTCTGCGGGCAATTTCACATTTTAAAGAATAGGCGAGATCAGTCCCTAAACATTCGGTCAGTATCAGTACAGATTTGAGGCTGATTTATCGGCCTAGTGGCTAGCATAGTGGCTACTTCGGGATGGATGGGTGTTGCAGCTGCTGACTTAGGAGTTTTAGGAATTTCAATATGCTTTATTATTCCTTTGGCTCTTTGTGCATTTGAAGCACTGAAGCATTTTTGGATAAAACTACAAAAGAAAAGACAGTATACACAACAGTTTTAAGACACTGTGAAATAATAACTTCTGCCATAAATAAGTTGAAGAACAGAATTAAGGATATCTTGTAAGAGACAGGGAGCACTATCGAAATAAATCATGAGGAATTTAATATGGTGCTTGGTATAAAAAGATACAAACATCTACATAATACAATCAAAAAGAGGATAAAGCAGACCGATAGCCAAAAGAATTTAGAAATTAAAATATGTTTTTGGGAGGAGAAAGTAAAACAAGAAAACATCAATATGGACATTCGTACAACAACGTAATTAAATAATCGTTAATGCAACGTGAGTAAACAACGTAGAAAACAACAACACACCATACAATTTGAACATAAAGCTTTAAATCTCGGTTGCATGCATATCTATTATGCAAATATAAAGGTATAATATAATAGACAAACTCACTCAAAACGAAGTTTCTCTTGACGGTCCGATTGAAAATAGACGTTGTAATTTATCCATTTTATTACCAGGAATAGATTTCGTTGTTGGCTATAACAGTATTTTCAATGAACTAAAACACAACACATTCGATTGCATTAGAAACAAGAGTGAACCAAAAGCTTGTCTCAATTTCAGATGTATAATATAACCTTGAAATGCAGGTGAAAGTAAAGAATGTATAACTGCTAATAAAACATTAAAAACGAATTGATATCGAATGATTAAAACAAAAGTCAAACGTCAATCCAAGCATAAATCTACAGTTTACATAACCAACTACAATATTCAGAACTCCTACAATTTAATATACTGCGACCAGTATGTGCATCTACTGACTCAAATACAGCTTAAAGCATAAAAATGTATAAGTTTGCTTCAACCTGCAAAATCACGCAGAAATTACCAAATGGCTCTTATTCCCGATTTTTAGTGTCTCTACTAATTGAAAACTATTTCATTGTTGTATTCTTTAGTTTAATGATAATAGTCATCAGAGGTGAATGCAAGATGGTGCCACAAAACAGATTAAATATTGGCATCGAGAATGAAGATGGAAAAGTTAAGCGGAACCAAATTATTGGCGAATACACCAAACCAATCAATAAACAATAACTTATACTGAAATAAACGCCATATTACACATTTAGGCGATCAATTAGATTATCTGACACAGCTGGTAGACAGTTGTATGAAGACATGATGATGCCTATATTCGTAAGACTTTGCATAGTGATGGTTTCAAGATGAGAAGACCAATTTGACATCGACTTCTACTGATAAATCAAAAAGGTACCACCGAATACGTACAACAAAAACTGATGAATAATACCTGTGTGGTACAAGGTAGTATTAATAAATTAAATAAAAGGATTAAAATGAATGAGAGACGATTACTGAACAAAAGATTAAAACTGGAACAGATGCATTCAAAGATGAAATAGATATAAAAAAGGACTCTCATTAAGTGGAAAAAATTAATACAGTTAAAGTCACAACACAGACATTTAAAACTGAATTTAACGCAGAAATGGGAATAAGGGCTTTTGCAGTTATTACTGAAATTGATGAGTTAATGGAGGTAATTGCTAAATACAAAATGAAGTTGGATGACGAAAGGAAACTACTGTCGGGAAATATTTTGCTTTAAAAACTGTTTGTACCAGGCAAGCTCGAATTTGAACGAATGTTACCAACAACTTGGCAGGATGATGTTTTAATATGGTGACAATATTGGTACACCAAAATCATGGATGTTTCTAGACATTATGATGTATTAAACTCCATCTCAAGCAATAATAATAATAATAATAATAATAATAATAATAATAATAATAATAATAAGAAATAGAATAAGAAATAACTCTTAACAGACCGTCATTAAAAAAATAAAGAATATACAGTATTGTTATATCTTCAGTTAGAAATACATTACACTCGATAAATGAATATGATTACAAGACTGATATTTACCCCTGATTATTTTGCAAACTCAACAAGCTTTAGGTATTTATTATGTCTGATTGGTCGGAGGAAAGAAAACGTTCTTACGGTTTATTAGAATCGCATACATTCTATTTAAAGGAGGGCAATATTTTAATCTTAAGTATTAATATAACTCGAGTTCAAAGTCTTCGGATTACTCAAAAATAACAGTATTAAAATGTACTATCAACCAAGCAGCGTAAGCTCAAAACGTCAACAGCGACAGTGGTTATTGATGGCGCAATTGCTAACGGTTTAGCGTTTACAGCAGTTATTTATATATTTATGTTATTTGATCCTCATAGGAACAGACAAATAGTTCAATTCCCATGGACTGTATTGTTCATATTTTATCAAGTTCCTATACTTTTCTGGTAATACAGGTAAAACGCTCTTACGGCTTATGCAAGATCTAAGCGAGAGTATTTTTTTGTTTCAAAAAAGTGATATACTGCTCAGCGGATTTTGAAAACAATTTCATTCTATGTGTCCACTCTCAAGATCCGACCTAGTGAAATCACCCCATTTACATCGGTAATACTTGCACGATGAAATGAAAATGGTTTAAGGAGTTCAAGTTTGCTATTATGTACAATTGACCCATACGTAAGCTTCTTCATAAAAATATTATGCTAATTTCTTCCAAGGGCTATTTTCAGCCAATAAAGGGCTTTAATTATCTAGAAGCGTCTAGTCTGATTCCGTAGCTTGTAAAATAATTATTTATTATTTTTCTTTCATAATAATTATTCATAGCCAACAGCAATGTTTCCTGGAAACCTCTAACAAATGAATATAATTGAAAATACGAAGGATCTTGCTTCAATTCAAAGAAATAAAACTTTCCACTCCGTAACTTCTTGATATACACAGAAAAGGTGTTTTGGTCCGTATGTCGATATGTAATGTATGTCATTAATTTGTGCAATTTCGCAAACATTACTCGACGTCATTGATTGTGCTTATCAAAAGTCCTTAGTATTTCTTTTTCTTTCTGTAGAGAGATAAATGCGTACATGATACATATGCGTGTATACTAATTGCCACAGACTTAAATTTTGCAACACATATGTGAAAGCAAGCTGTCTCTATTGGCGTTAATGAACTCTCGCGTTTAAAATTTTATCAAGCTATGTTTCCCCTCCCAGTTTGATCATTCTACTGAGACGGGCATATCCACCCGTAAAATAAATCAGGCAATATTTGAGAAAATGTCTGACAATTAGAGAAAAATCAGGGAAACAAGTATCATGACGTAATTGCTAAGGTACTGAATCAAAACGCAACAGATAGTGACCGTGCATCCTGTCTTAGTAGTCCGGATTTTCTAACTACATATACCCAGTTAGAAAGAATCGGGAACAATGCCATATTTATCGACAGGCTTCAGTCAAAAACAGTATTGTTGTCTTCCCTAACATTTACTAATTGTAATCATCGAGTTCTAATTTGATAGTTACCTATACGCAGGGGCGTACCTACCTTTTAGCAAGAGTATGTAAAGCATAGGGCCCACGAATAATTTTTTACTCAATAGATTAGACAGGGTCCCATCGGTAAGTTTTGCATAAGAGACCAAATATCCTAACTACTTCTTTGTTCATACCTTTATACCCTCATATTTATGATTCTGCGAGACAAGCGTTATTAAGAGTGATGCCTACAAAATGCATTACATAAAATTTTATTAAGCTATCATTATATATCTGTACATAAAATACATCTTGACTAAAACTTGGCTCATTAAGTAAATTGTCTAAATCGTACAGAACATACAACTTATTCCTAAACATTAAAAACAACTGCACCCTAATTGTCCCATAAAAGTGTGAGAACGTTGTTCGACACACATTATCCTGGTTCATTTCCACTGGGTGTGTTTGTTAGTATAGAACACATACTAGTTGAATTCCCATAGTTTGTAGTATTAATATTTTGTCAAATTACAGTACTTTTGTGTTAATACCAGAAATATATGCTAACGTTTCATTCATTAGATTTCCATTGACGTTATTTATGACGTGTTTGTATTTTCTCTTACTTCAGTATGCTGACCTGCTTACGCATTTCTGGCACCGCCAGTTGCGTGATCTAATTTCTAATTGCCTTAACTTTTGTTGGGGTGACGTTATTGAAACGTCACTCACAAAACAATACATAATTTACAGTGGTAAAATACTGCTTATATTTCTGGTTATTACTGTTTTCTTGCTATTGCACGCGTTCCACTCAGTGAAGGAGCACCGACAATTTGCATTGTCAGTAGCAGGGCCCCGGGTGGCTGAGTGGTCTAAGGCTGATCACTGACATCTCCCCTCTGTTCACGTTGGTTCGAGACTCGGGCTCGGCCAACGTGGGCATGTTAGACATCCTTTGCCAGTAGCTTCCTGTGGGTTGGTAGTTCTTCCCGTCGTTCTCCCCAGTTATTCCTCCACCGAAGTTAGTGGCCGCCACCTTTAGCCTATTATGTTCTAAACAAATGGCGTTAAATCCATACCAACATCATTTTCAGTAGCTCGAATCATATATGCTCTCTCTCTCTCTCTCTCTCTCTCTCTCTCTCTCTCTCTCTCTCTCTCTCTCTCTCTCTCTCATACAGTAAGCCGACGTAGATATAGATCTTTCTTTTAGGCATGAAAACTATGTTACCTAATCTGTGTGTGTTTCACGGGTCGGTATACTTCTTATAGATCTGCCGCAACGAATGGGTATGCAAGAGATTTTATTTTTGTTGTTGAATATGAAAACATTCAATTTACGTGAATTAGACTTGCCCTGGTAATTAGCATTGTGCCTTTATATCATGCGACAACTATACAAAAACAATGCGTGTCACGGCATAAAACCTGTATGTGAAGATAAACTGTGAGTTCTCCATTATTTATCCATAATTGAAATATTATGTATTTACGAACATGCAACCAAGCAAAAACTATTGTTAATCTCAGTGAGATTTGTTATTCATCCCTGTTATATATTTAGGCATTTGACTTCGATGTTGATTATAGTAATATCATAGACTGCTATTTTGCTTAATAACTAAATATGTATATATTAGGAATATATGCATCTGCTGCTTATGTTACACTTTAAATTCGATCCATTTGTCTTCTTTATGCCGGTAGTATTTAGTTTCCTACAATCGTCATATCCTCTTCAAAAGAAAGGTATTGATAAGATTAATATTACACATGCTTTTGTATGTAAAAGTATTGCCTGTTCAGGTGTTGACCTTATATTCTCTTCTGTTGTTACCAGGATAGCAATATTAACGTCTATTTGCTTACAGTTTGTGATCTGAGTCAGGACAGTAAATATGTTGTTCTTTTCTTTTCTGCAAAGAACGGTTGAAAATTATTTCTCGAACTTTACCAAGGTTATATGGGACTGTACCGCTTGCACGAGATAAGGCAAGCTAACATTTTGTTAAAAGAAGCTCACGTTAAAAAAAAAGCTATTCACAGAAAGGTATCCCATCAGCCCACTGTATCCCGTATCAATCTGAGATTGGTATAGGCATGGCATATGTGGATACAAATGGAATAGATAGAACGAAAGTTAAATAGCACCCATAACTGTCAGTTTTGAATAACATTATTTATCCATCATCCTTACTTGTTGAGACATTCGAGGAATCACGTAGGCTCATTGGTTATCGGACTGAAATCCAGCGCAGGTTCGAATCCTGCCATCAGAATAGACCGGACCAGATACGGCGCTGTTGTCATTGTGCAAGGCACATTGCTCCATTTGCCGTAGCACTATATAACCTTGTTGTATTACTGTGCCTTAAAATACTAAACGAAGCCCAAATGTTCCTGCACTTGCATAGACAACATGCTAACTGATTGCTGAGCTAATATATCAGTACAGACCCCGAATGGGTCGTAACAAAGGAAACTGAACATATAAATTTGCCAAATATATTTTCTTTTCCTTCAAGATCATTGTTTTCACTTTTATCTTTGATATGTGTAAATCCTTAAGTGTGAATTTCACCTAACAATAATGTAATATAAATTGGTATCCATTGATTATGGTTTTATTATCCCGTTTCGGTGTTAAGATTAATCTTAGCTACACATCTGATCAATGCTATAAAATTACGTGGCATTATACTGAGGTCAGAATTCACTTAGCATATGTTAACACTGAGGCTGGAGTATAAAGAAGAAAGCGATTAAATTCTGACCAATAGTGTCTCCAACTGTTTCCCTTTTTGGGCGAGAGTCTCATATGTGTAATCTTATAGAGATATTTCAGTTACAACGCTTGTCAACGACAACTACCACTAACTTCCCAACAGGTTCCATCGTAATAAAATGTTGGACGATATGGCTAATCAGATACAACATTGGACATTTTAATATTTTCTCTAAAATGTGTCACTACCCCGCGCAAAATACATGCGTCGTTAACATTTTTTAATTAATCAATACAAATTACATATTTAAATCGATTTTATTTGTAGTTTGTATCTCTTGGGATACCAAAAGATCGCAGGATCTCATTAATTTTTTTATGTGCTTTAAAATAATAACCTCTCTTAATATAGAATATACAGTATTATTCTTCTGTGACATTCAGTAAAATCCATTCCCCAATGGCCATATATCTGGCCTCTCTGGGGACATATTGGACATATTGGAATTATCAGTAGCCCATAGGTTTGCATGGGTGGGCCATTCTGAAGACAAGAGGAATGAAGTATTAGGATTGATCTTTTCCCCAGAAATCTAGAAATTGAAGGTTAGATTGGTCGCTCTGGGGACAAGAGAAAATATAATGTTAAAATTGTAATCTACTATCCAGTACACCAGATATTCTATACAACATGATTTCTATAATAACCAATACCCCGTTTTCTCCTATCAAGCAACACACACTATTCCATCAACACGCCGTTGGTTGTGACCAATGCCGCATCATCAATCCCACACGCAAAATCATTACATCAACACGCCGTGTGTGGTGACCAAAAATCAGTCAACTACTATCCAACACTCCACATTATACCATCCACAGGCTGCACCTCGTCATCCACTGTCCACCACCTCACTCGATACCATCAACACGCCTTGTATAGTGATTTAGTTCCGAGTGGCTATATGTATATAGCCTATATTTATATATAAAGCATTACCTATACCTAATATCATGTTTGAGGTTAATTTGCATTTATTGTGCCGATGTTATACATACCTTCAATGTCTTTCAAAACAGAATAAAAGGTTCTATTTTTATACATATCTTTCACATTTTTAAAAAATTATTAAAATTTTAAACTTTTTTATTTACGTTTTTTTACAGTTTGCAAATTGTTCTTACAGTTTGTGTATTCTGTAGAAAACAAATATTTTTCAATCTCCGAATAGTTTAAGTCAAGGCCAACATTTCTTTTACATTTTTCCAGACCTTTTTCACATTCTGCTAAAGTTCTTTTGCTATCGGAAGTTTATTACTGATTTAGTTTAGGTAATTATAATTTAATCTTCCGGAATCTTTCTACTAGTCTCCACTAAATAACGTGACAACTCGGAAGTCTGCTACTGCTTTTAGTCTAGGTGATTATAATATGATGCTCTGGATTTTTTTTCTCGTCTCTGCTAAAGGCCGTTACGGTTTCGGAAGCTTAGTACAATATTTATTCTCCGTTAATATTATTTAATTTTCCGGATTGCTTATAGTTTTTTCTTCAAGCAATGACAGTTTCGATAGATTAGTACTACTTTTATTCACATTTGAGTGTCAATACGCGCTAGTTCCCCTGATAAAAGATATTTATAGCATTGATAGAATATACACAAATTTACTGAAACCACCATCATGATCTGAGGTACTGGTAATATTTTACGTACAAATCTCTTATGTATATATATATATATATATATATATATATATATATATATATATATATATATATATATATATATATCAACTAGGCAGGAGGTTACTACACACAGCGTGTTGATGGTAGAGGATAGAGAGTAGGGTGTTGGATAGTATATGTTATAGAACAGAGTATTAGTCACTGCAAAAGGTATCTTCATGGTATAGAGTGGTTTGCTGGATAGGTGATGACGGGGTATTGGTCTCGACATACGGCGTGTTGGATAGTTTAGTGTTGGGTATTTAGTAGAGACGGGGTATTGGTCGTTACACAAGGCGTGTTGGATATTATGTGTTCTGTGTTGGAATGTGGATACAAATTTTGACATTAAATTTCCCCTTGTCCCAAGAGTGGCTCATCAAACCGTCAGTTCTTAGATTTATGTGGATAATATCAATCCAGAGTGCCCAACCCATAGACAGTTTTGACACAGGATTTCCCCTTGTCCCCAGAGTGACATACCTTTGTAAACCTATGGGCTAATGATAAGTCCCGTATGTCCCCAGAGAGGCCTATATAACTACTTCCATGCATATATACATTCAGAAATCTTTTTCATGCCCATACACAATTTGCTCTATGGTATGTTTTCTTTGTTGTTATGGTTACAATTCTTAACACTAGGTTTAGTGACATATTGAATTTTATTTATTCATGCAGCCTCTCTTCTGATGTCTATGATGTTATAATTACATCATAAATGTTGGCTTAGAGCATTATAATTTATTTTGACACTAAATTGTTTTGCACTTGTTTTGCTATGAGATGAGAAATAACAATTTATTTTTACCATATTTTGACAGGTTTTATGAAACCTAATTTTGATTTAGAAACAAGTGTAATTAATAATAATAATAATAATAATAATAATAATAATCAATACCACAGATACATCAAGTATGTCCTGAATAAGTAATAAACCTAGTGTATGTGTTATTTGTTTCTACGTCTCCTGTTATATATTTGTTAGATTTTAATAAATTTTCTGTTCAATAATGGGGAGTCGGTGTTGGGAAGATATTTCTCAACCCGAGGCATTAGCCAATTTCGTAGAACATAGTTCGTAATGAATTGTATTCATGAATCTTTATGACGGAATGGACCAGCCCTAATTTCGTAACCAAGGAATTATCTGGATATTTTTAGGTGTAGGAATGATTATTTGTATTATGTGTTCTGGTCGTGAAGATCAAATATTCGGCCCCTATGTAGCATGCAAATCTGAAATAAGCAAAAAACATACAAGTGTGAAATTATTTGAGTTTCGTTTGTGCGGTCATGAGGTGATTCGACGAAACGACTGTTGTCTTGATGTCCTACGAAATATGGGAAAACATGAACATCAAGCCACGCTCACGCAGATGACTGATTCACTCGATAAGCGACCCCTTCCGTGCAGTAATATAAAAACATCGTACTTATTTTACTACTACAACTGTGTGTTTGCATCAACAAAGCCGATGGATATGGCAAAAGACCTTTTTTTAATACATTCTCATTATTAGATTTTTTGAGGTTTAAACAAAAATACATATACATACCACAACAAAATATATATACATACCCCCATTTGAGGATGTAAGTAACATCACGGCTGTAAAATGGAAGATAGTTGGATAATCCATCTGACTTTGAAAGTCCTCTTAAGAATAAGTTTAAGAAACATAAATTAATAAAAATATACTTGGTTGCGTCTGATATGAGAAAGAAATTATTGCTCAGTCAGAATGCACTACAATGCAAATATGAAGGTGAAGTACATTGTATACTAATATATCTGCACTGATCTTAACCATAAGGCGTAACGTGATCTTTAAAAACGGTGTAAAATTAAACACAAAAATTCGTGTATTCATATCGTTAATCTTTTTGTTCAAAATTTTCCGCCCTGAACCTAAACTTATCGTTTAGTGAATGCGTATACAATTTTGGAAATAATGCGCGTGTGTGGAGGATCATTCCAGCAATACCTTTCAAAATATCTCTGTTAGAGAAATCAGTGTAGTTTTATGTGTTGTTTAAAAGGATAGACTGATACGTCTCTGTTGTTTCGTGATTATCATGCACATTTTATAATTATTATATCTTCATACAGGGAACATACTATATTTTCCAACAATATCTATCACATTCGTCACAGAAAAAAAGTATAATTTAGTATAAAATATTTTATATATTTTTGTTATCGTTCTTGCGCTGATCGTCTGAGTGTCAATTTCCACATCAGAAAAAAAGAGAAAAAAAAGGACCATCTTCGGCACCTAAATGATCACAGTTTCAATATTTGCACAAATTTGTTTCATTTCCAGCTACTTCAAGATATTTTCTGCAAGCAATTAACAGCATATTTTGCACATTTTTGATTTCTCCGATTGGACTACAGTAATGCAATATGAGTGTCTAGTCTCTTTACTCTGCTGATAATTGGATAGGGGGTAAAAAATGGTCATTATCTAACTTTATTGATCAAATTGATTGTATGCTTACTCTGTCAAACGTTCCACTCAAAATGGTTCTTTCTTAACAACAATATATTGCCAATATTACAGATCTGGCCACATCTTATGACTACAGGTAACAGCTGAGATAAGATTCGGACTGTATATTATAGTAAAGGTAGAATTGCGTGGATTCTTATTTATGATCGGCATGTTTTAGTTTATTTGGTACATTATGCAGGGCTATGAACTCTCTATATTTGATTACGGCTTGCATAATGTAAACTTGATCATCTCTACTGTGAAGCGGCCAGAGAGGACATATCCATATACAAAGCACCTGCTAAAAAGGAACAACAATACTAGTCACTTCTCCCTATTTCATTGCAATTATAATGTCTCTGTAAAAGACACATGTCCATAAAAAACACATATTGTGGACCCTTGACTGTCCTTTATATCAAGATATACAATATTCAACCATGAGAAAATTCAAAGCAAACTCTTTGGTTATTTGAGCTCGAACTTCCCGTATTTTTACTATATTTTAGTCCACTTAAATTAGCCAGTTCTCTTAGGTTGATCTACAAGACTAATTTAAAACTACATGATGTTGTCACGTGACTGGTCTCAGATGTATAAGTGGCTGCCTGAAACACTCTAAAGGCAACACTGTTGACAGCAGAGAGATTTACTCTTATCTGACGAATCTAATGAATAATAGTGAGGCTTTAACTGGCAATAATATTGATTAAAACTTAGTTTAAAAAGCATTTAATAATACAGATCCAAAGTTAAGTTATAACGTTTCTGAGCATCCCGTAACACTACACCCACTGGTGCAGCGGCGTTGCAACGTCATTTGCTTGCAAGCACAGTTACTCCCATGTTATGTAACATTGTGCAGCTAATCTCATTGACCCTACCCCCACCCCTTGTTACAGGAGATGAGAAAAGGAGATGGTAGTATAGTCATGAATCATATGATTTATGGCACATACACATTGACTTTTGTTCTAATTGGGCAGTGCGTAAGTCACATCAGGAACAAATTAACTGGCGTTTGTACTGATTTACCATTCCTCGATATATCCTCACACAAAGAAAGAACAATAGTTACCTGTCACACTGGTTGATGACACTGTCAAAGTTGAGGATTTGACATTTTATTAAAAACATGTTTCCAAAAGTATTCAATCCTGATGGCTGAATGAGTATTTAATAGTGACTCTAATAGACATGATAACTAATAGATGGATAATCTATTACCCATTGTAATAATCCATTAAATGTTTTGGTATATTTGGTACATGTTTGTGTGAAACTGTAAATTTGATCAGCAGTATCAGTTTTCGTGTGTATTCCTACTTTCAAGTGACATCCATCCACACCATTATATTGCAGGGAAAAAAAATAAAAATAAAAAAATGAGAGACTGCTGATATGATTCCAGTAAAATAAATTCATATATGTAAACTTAATGACATAATAGTACATTGAAATTTTGTAACTATTTGCAGTACATGACACAATATGCTAAGTTTGCCTATTTAAACAATGTTCCTTGTCTCTACAGCGAAAGCCTGAAATACTACCGACTGGGACAACAAATTTCAAATCTCTGATTGATCTTCGTGGTTTATTTTTTCATTGGCTTTGCCACTTATGCATCTAGAGAGAGTAACTCGAAAGACTTGAGGCATCACTTCCACTGGAAGTATCGGAAACCTCCGAATCAGTGGATACTTCCGATGATTCTGAGATATTGGACTCTACCGACTTCTGTGATATCGTATCAAACTCCTTTTTCTTTTGTTCGAAACCCCTGAAAAGAAGAGTGCTATTTTAAATTTTACAATACAAATCTACCAATAACAACATCTTTCTATTATAGGCTTGTAATCAAATGTTCGTAGGCCTTTCCAGCTGTTTCGACTTTCAAAATGTCTTTTGCTTTTAACTTAAAAAACATTCTTTGTAAAAATGCATGTAGATCAAAGCAAGCTTCATGTCTATGTACGTTTTAGAATGCATTTATCATTGTGTATTGATGGTCACCGGCCATACTCCAACATTTTTCTGTTTATATCAGATTTGCATTACATGATTAAAAGTAGTTAAACTCGCACAAAAAGAACAAATAAATTATCAAGTGCAAAGAAGAGATAATAATTTAATTACTCGAAAAGAGATATGCAACGCTATTACTTCCCCTTAGCTACGATTTCCCAACTATAGAGGATGCCAACCGGAAATGACGTACATTTATCCCACAAGACGAAGTACATGCTTCTTGTTGTCGAAAAATAAAATATTATAAACCATGGATAGGGAACATTTAGATGAAACTACTGAAAACTAATTTACTGTTCAGCCTTATATCGATATGCGTGCTTGACGCACTAGATCGTGTCGTTTTCAAAATTGTTCCATTGTTTCAATTTATTTTGAAAATTCCCGTTAATGCAGGTAAAAGGGAATGAATGTTGGCCGACTTAATTTAAAAAAAAAAATCGGCACACTTTAAAGAATCCAAAGGAACCAAACTTGGCTTCCTTATGTTGGCCGACTTCATAAGAAACAATCGGCACATTTAAATGATACCAAAGTCAGTTTCCGGGGTTGGTTTGCTTTGTAATAAAATAACCTTTGTATCTGATATCCTGTCGGTAAGTTTAAACAAGGAGTTTATTGCTCGCTGCCAGTTGTGTCTATCCATCACCATGGCTTCTCTTTGTTTGCCATATGTAATCATTACTGATGTTTGCAGCGCAAATAGTATACATAACAATAACTTGCTTTAATAACACTTTTTTTTAACCCATGCTAGCGAAAAGATTATCATTTGCACTCACAGTGAATGTATTTTAAAGAATGATTTTTATTTGCAAGATACCGTCGTATAGTTAACCTGGATACAATACAGTCTTGGTCAGTTTGCACTTTGTAACTTATCGTGCGTGCATGGCAGGTGCCTTCAAGCAATCGTGTGATATTTTCGTCTCTTTTGCGATTTTGTTATTTGACATAAGCGATACACACTACAGCATGGATGCATATGCACGCCGGCATCCGCTACATACACGGAGTTCGTGGGTATATTTGTTTCTTTAATAAATTTCGCATGATGAAAAAAAAAAGGAATAAATAACAATGCAAGGTTAGTTTCTTTCATTTTATTTTCAAATACGTGCATGTATATAAATTTTTTGTACCGTGCAAAGGGGGGTGGGGGGGCACAAATTCAACACAAAATTATTTCCTTTCTTATTTGTATGGAATAATGGAGCAAATATGATTGACGATATTGACTAGTAATGACAAGCTTTTAATTTACGCGCGCACACACTAAGACAACTTGAGAAATAAAAATAAACAATAAAATTAACTGGTAAGAGCTTCATATTGCAGCAACACTGACAAAATGCTCAACATTATTCTCTCTCTCTCTCTCTCTTTCATGTGTAATCGAGTGCGTATTATATGCAGCAGTGTTACAACGTGAAGCCTAAAATTAAATATATTGGTTATAATATCTCATATACACTACCCTTAGGAAAATGTATACGTATTCTGTAGAATATTATCTGTTAAGTATTATTGTTTAATAAATCAATATTGATAATTTGACCGGAAGACTTAAATTTAGAATTTCGTTGTGCAGATGCATATATTTTTTAGCAAAAAAAAAAAAAAAAATGTATATAAATATTTTAATGAGAACGAGCAAGATATGTTAGTTTGTGTTTTCTCATATATAGGTACGTTACGAAGTATGATTATTGTCTTTGAAAGAATATCAAGATAGTTCGTTTAAATTTAGTTTTTTTCCTGAAATCTACTTGTTGTATGAAGAAAAAAAAATTGTTCAAACTATTGCTAAGTTGAGCCGAATTGTTTTCCGAGCTGGGCCGAATTGTCTTGGGTCGAATTGTCTTTGGGCCAGATTGACTACAATCCGGCATAAATTATACAACTTTCCATCCCCTCACCCTATTCTTTCCCACAGCTTGAATCCACTTTTTCTGGTAAACAGGGTCTTTCGGAAAAAGAAAGAACCCTTTTTCCCATCATCACTCTTTTGGTTACATCAGTATGCAACACAGTGCACCATATTTGCTGTACAAACGCACGATCGTAGGATATATCACATAGACATTTACGTGGGGAAATTAAACACTTGAATGGCTAGGTTGAATAGAAGGGATAAATGTACGTCATATCCGATTTTGGCACACATAAACTACCGATTGTTTACGGAGATTGCCGAATAATTTTCTCATTTAAAAAAGCGGATTTTTAAGTCTAATTAAACATTCCTATAGTGTGCATACATAACAAATGAGTTTTGTTTATGACTATGATAATATCACACGTTTGTACAATATAGATGGCCAGTGACCTTTAAACCCTCATGCACTCACACCATTGAATGATGGAGTAAAAGGATTTTAATTAGTCTGTATGGATTGTTGAATGGTATAGATGGTGTGGTGGATATTATCTTTTATGGATTAGATGTAGTTTGTTGCAACCCTTCCGCGTTTGGTCTGATAGGTGCTGTGTGAAGACTACACAAGGTATTTTGGAAGTGTGTGTGTGTGTGTGTGTGTGTGTGTGTGTGCTTATGTTTTCAATTCAAACTTAGACCCCTTTACAATTACCCTTCTAGGCTGACCTCATAAACCCTTCTGTCCCTATAAATTCTTATGTCTCCAAGTGCCCTCCCCATGTTAAATTCCTTTTGTCCCTCAAGAGTGTATCCCATGTTAAATCTCCCTTGTCCTCGCGGCGTCTCTCCAATGTCAAATTCTCTTTGTCCCCGTAGCGTCTCTTCTGTCCCTATTTCGCCTCATATTACTACTACCGTATCTTTTGTACATTTTATAATCATCTCCCCTGCTGTTAGCATATAATCGATATTTTAGACATATGACTTATTAAATTCCGATGCATTTTTATGTATTTTTATTTTTAGAATATTATTTTCTATATAAATCAGAATATTTAAATACTGCCAATTCACTATTTTTGCCAGTTACCAATTTATTGTGATTGCTATAAACAAACCATAAGCTTCAAGAATCAAAGAACAATGTTCTCTTATGGAAACATTAGGACCTTTCCCCACGAATTTATACTGCAACAAAAATGTCATTTTTGCCAAGCCACGAGAATTGACACCCAAGAAAAAGTAGTTACATTTATAACCTCATCAGAGAAACAGATCCAAAATAAAAAACCATATTGCAAATCTTTTCGTTTGCAAGCACTTGGGTTGAGTGAAAAGAATAATGATCTCGAGGTCAAGAGATCAATGTCAGTCTGACTGATAAATGTAAATAGTTTCGATATAATAACGTCAGTTCTACATGATATATCTGGACCAAACTTTCAGTTGACATTCACTTGAGGTGAGAAAAAAACCTATCGATTTTGTGGATAGTTTACACTTGGGATAAGAGAAAAGCCTTAAGTTTCTTGATTGTAAGGCCTACAGTTAAGGACATTCTGATTTAAAGAAGGAAGATGTTATTTGCATAATATCATTTGCGCTTGACCACGTACATTGATCAACGTTTTATATATGGGGTGTAATGATCTTTAGTCAAAAGAGGAAAAAGATAGAATCATTGTGGCTCAAACAAAAACGGGAATTTGCAAAACAACTTTCTTTGAAGAGTAAGTTATGTCCCAAACGTTTGTGGATGGCTTACAATTCGGGTAATAAAGCAACCCATAGATTCTGGAGTTTAAAGGTTTGAGGTCACGGTCATTGCAACGATAATAAATTAATCATTATTTTCTGCACAGTAAGTTTAGATTAGAAACGCATCCCTTCACCAACTTTTGATCGGTAATCTCTAATGACCATGCCTTACTAGTGCCTACATAGAGGAGTACTGAGCACGGCACAAGTATGTAGCTGCTCTTTAACGGTTATTAGTCTAAGCTTTAGGAAACATTTCTCCGGGAACCATATTAGTTTTCACTATTAGCAAATTAATATTTTCAGTATTGAAAGTTTTATGCGAAGGAGTGTATAGTTAATCAGTCGATTCATCTTATTCCTTCATTGCCATTTTGTATCGAACTGTACCATCGGTTATTGTGCCAATCCACTGACAATGTACAGGTAATTCGTTTCATACATTCGCAAAGGTGCTAACTTAAGAAAGTTCAATAGAAGAGGCCGGCGATGATTTTGAAATCACTGGTGGACCATATTATACAAGCAGTCTGATCCGTGATATGTGGAAATTGGCTTGTTCTAGAACCTTGTAAAATCCTTGTTGTGTAAAGACTTCATGCATTTCAGCACCGTTTTTGGACAAAAGTCTTGTAGAGTCAGGTGCCAATACGAGCACTGTGGCACCCATGTTGTCTGTGACTACAGTATATTCATATTTACGGTCCTGTTCGTGCGTTGGAGCCCCATGCTTCATGATCCAATCTGAAACATGAAATCAAAATATGTGAAATTTAATGTAAGAGGGATGAGCGCATTGCAGAAACTGCATCTGAATCTGAGCTTAAATGCACATTGAAGAATGATCATGTCTCACCCGTCTCTTCTCTCGCACCTTGCACTAATATCTCTTTCTTTCTTGTCAAGGACAATATCTGTTCTAGTTTCATCCCTCACGTCTGCAAAGTACACTATGGGGTTACAATTGGAAAATCTCTACGGGACAAGATGTATGTAACTGGTCCTACAAGTTCTATGTAAGAGAACACTGCACATGTTCGGCTATGCATAGCGGTCAGTATATCTGGTGGAGGAAAAATAAGAGGAAACCCCGAGAAAAAACACCGATTCACGGGATGCTACTGATAAACTTTCTCACATACATTGTTCACTCCTGGGACTCAAACCCACTCGGACAGAGGTAAGATGTCAGGGATCTATAAAGGTGAGCGCCTTAGCCCACTAGGACACGCGGGGCACCTCCTCCATGCTGTCAACATTTATGACGCCATTGCAGCTCGAAAAAAACACGTAATACCTAGGTCTCAATTTCTGTTTTTTCAAGTGAGACAATATAAAGTCTCAGAATTCATGCAATTTGAAAATGAGACAAAAATAATGTGTATCGCAATTAATATCAATTTCTTTATCTCAAAGCATTTTAATTGAATACATGCATTTTAATTGAATACATACATTTCAATTGAATGCATGCATTTTAATTGAATGCATTTTAATTGAAAACTTGCATTTTAATTGAATGCATGCATTTTGATTGAATGCATGCATTTTAATTGAATACTTGCATTTTGATCGAATACGTGCATTTTAATTGAATACATACATTTCAATTGAATACATGCATTTTATTTGAATGCATTTTAATTGAATACTTGCATTTTAACTGAATGCATGCATTTTGATTGAATGCATGCATTTTAATTGAATACTTGCATTTTGATTGAATACATGCGTTTTAATTGAATATATGCATTTAATTTTAATTGAATACATGCATTTAATTTTAATTGAATACATGCATTTTAATTGAATACATGCATTTTAGAGGGCTGATTAAGTTTAAGCAGAACTCAGGAGCATGCAGCAGAATTATTAACTTTGATTTCTCTGTGACAGTATGGTGTCAAATGCACAGGAGTTTTTTGTCCATGAGACATAAAATTTTAATTTTAATTACAAAAATGTTTTGTTTGTCAAATAGGAAGCTGTAAAAATAGCAGTAAATAAATTACATACAAACACCGAGCGCTGAGGCCAAATGTGATCTTAAATTTTCCGGGCTCATCTGTCTTTGAAGCAAATCCGTGGATGGTCTGCTGAGTACCGGTATCATACTGAAATATCTCTAAACTCACAACAGTGATTTTACCGCTAGGGTCAGTCTAAAATTAAGACGGCGATCGATTTTGTAAATAGAACTTAAGTACGCAAGAAAACATATTTAAATGATACTAAGCAGTTGTAGTTTTTACAGATCCGTCGACTTTATTTTGTACCCACCACCCCATGTTCACCCTACTTGCTATTGATATGCCTTCCAACTTAAACTTCTATCAGAATTTGTTAACATTGTAACTAAATACCAAATCCTACATGGATGTTTGACAAATTAATATCCACCAGGACACAAATATGCACCGATGCTTATACGGAGACAGACATGAATACATGGTGCTAAAGAAAACAGAAAATAAAATAAAGTTATGCCATATTGGATATTCCAGATCTCTCCTGAACAGTAAAAGAAATAACCGATAAATAGTGGGGTACAAGATACACTAGGAACAGTATATATATATATATATATATATATATATATATATATATATATATATATATATATATATATATATATATATATATTTCAAGGGTTAATATTTCTGAAATATAACTCTTACACGATAATTGCAACCTATTGAAAAGAATTACGTCCCTTACATTGTTACGCTTCCTGGTAGCCCACACCTTTATCAGCAGAAACACATCAGAAGGATGCTGAATGATATGCAGTTTATGGTATAACGCTACCGATTGTACAACCCAAGGTGGGCAGAGCTTATGGTGTAGGAATGCTATCTGCAGAAATAAACAACAAAGCAAGCTGTGTTTCGTGCATTATATAAGAGTCCATAGTTTCTGTCAGGCATAAAATAGTTGAGTCTCTTGTTAACATGAGATTTTGTTAATTCATATCTAGATCACAATTTGTATTTTTGTATGATTTTTAAAAACAGAAATGCGATACACATTATTGAAAATGCATCTGTTGCTACCTGGATAACATTTACCCATGTTTAGTTCTCTTAAATGCAGTGGAATACATGGTTCTGCGGTTGTCATGGATAATCTATCATTGTTCTCTATGACAGTGTGCGACACGTATGCTGAGATAGGGCGGAAAGTATGCTTATTTCACCAAACATTAACAATGAGGTCTATGCAGAAACAACTGATACGGTGATACCTATATATTGTTGTTACACATTTGCTTTGAGTGGTGTGATACAAGTTCAACAGTTAAACAGCACGTTTCATTCGTTGTGGAATTTACTTAAACAGAAGCTGACCGGGGCATAATTATTGCGTTGCACAGCAATTGAAAGCTAATAAAACATTATATTTAACTGGGTTCATTAGCAAGGGCTTTATTTGATTTCTATTTTCTTACATTCGTTGTCAAAAGGCAACGTAAATGGATAACAAATGTACTTGCAATCTGCAGTGACGTAAATTGCTCCCCTTTCAAACCATTTGAAAACATCATCGCTTGTATTGGTCTGGAGCCGCAAGAATGTTATCAACTACAAAAATGATTTAATAAACTGCTTCTCAATAGCCGCAAAAAGATCAATGATTTCTTAACATTTCATATGAAATCTATATCAAGTTTAGACACAGTTTATGTTTAATTATCAAAAGTTTATGTTTGATTATCAAATATATCGTTGTGAACAGTTTGTGACAGTGTGTCCTCAGTAAAATGCGTCAAGGGTTGCAAGAAATAGCGGCAGCGAAGAAATAAATAACAATAAATGTAGCATGATACTGCAAGCTTAAATGTTCATCTATTTGTTTCTGCCAATTTCCGAAGGGCTGTGATGATTGAAACATAATGGTAAAACAAACAACTAAACAAAAAACTAGAAAGCGACCCATTTAGTGTAAGCACTAAAATGAAAGAAAACAAACACCTTTATATACACTTAGATAATTTATTACAAACATTGTATAACAGTCTTAATATCTACTTTAAATAAACTACCAATATTTGTTGAGGTCTATATTTTCAACTGTATTGGGTGGTGAACCAAATATGGTGCCAATAATGAAACCTCTCTCAAGTCAACCAAAACGATGACGAGAACCAGTGTTTCTAATGATGCAAAAGTTTCTAGAGATAATTTTGGGGTACAATCTGTGGTGATCAGCCTGACACGTAACCAATAAGATTGACGTATTTGCTCGGCTCACAATATCTTGGCAGCTTGTAATAATTAACCTCTCTTGTTTGGAGACATAATTGAATTTTAATTAGAGTCATTTCGAGAACGGTGAGACAGATTTGTTAACGTGAGGTCATGTAGCGGGAAATAAAAAAGGTGAGACAAACACAACCCAAAATTTTGGAAAATCTTGGGCCATTTGAAACAAGCGTAATAAATTGATTTTTCCCAAAAACTTAATAATTAACGCGGTCTAGAGAGACTTATTCTGACTTTAATGGGAGTGTTAAAATTTTTGGCTGTTAGAAAAAGTTAATCCTGTTTCGCTAAGCTAAACGAGGGTGTAATGTGTGTGTTCCAGACGAAACCCAAGATCTAAATAATCTCCCTTTCGAAATTAGTCAGTCCTTGTTTATATGCCGAAAGAGGAAGCTGGCTCCGTGACAAGTAAAAAGTGTTTTTCTCGTTAAATAAGTCGTTTAAGGTAAGTGGGTCAGAAAAAATTTGAGAGACCCGGAACCAGAGAGAGATTTGGCTTCTCAGAAAAGAAGACAGTCTCGGAAAAGGCACAAATGAAAAACAGCTCTATACCTGTACTGTACAGTGGAAAAGAACAGTCTACAAACAAGTGAGAGAGACAAACAAACAGAGACAGAGGATGAAAAGAAATAAGGCAAGGCCGACCTATTACCAACAGTGATTTGGAAAAGACCGGAAGCAAACAGGTAATGATTTCATGCCGGCAATGTGAGTTGACTAGTCAATTGATTATATATTGGTGTAACAGAATTGAATTTCTCATAAATTGTGTAACTCTATTTCCAAGAGAAAGTGAATCTGTCAAATGACATGTTCAATTTCATTTTGTTTATGTAATTGATTCGTTAGATTTTACGCGCGGGGGCTAGTGTCGTTCTGTTCTATATAACTGCTCAGATCTCTGCTGTTCCATCCATAAATTTCATATTTTATTTTATTTTTACTCTATCAGAGCAATAACGCAGTGGTCGATCATCTCCTAGATAACTATAAGCAAAACACCATAAGGAGTGGGGATCTCATACATCATCCCACCTCGGAAACTGTTCTTCCGTCTATAAAATCTTTGTATAAGAACGACATCGAAAGTCCGTCCTGATCGGACAATTTACGAGATAAAGCCTCGTTTCTACGCTTTTGGCGTGTTGCAATGTGTGGTCAGTCATGTAGACTGGATCGGATGAAACAGACTACCATGTTTTGTTAGATACGTTATCATCACCACATGGGATCGTGAACTTTCTTCTATGTTTGTTAGATATTTTCATGACACAATAAAGTTAAAGTTGTCATATTGAAGTGCGAAATTGTTTTGTACGCAGAAGGCATGGTTTTTAATATGATGTCAGACCTGGATACTAATGCCTGCGATATAGCTTTTATCACGTGATTAACATTTTCTTCAGCTTAACACTCGGAGTCAGGTATGGTCCTCACATGGCTAAGATGTTTCGTTTCGCAACAGATGGATTTTTTTGCTTGACTAACTGCTGCCAATTTCAGATGTGTCTGTGCATGTATCTTTGTATATATAGGCCGGTATGTTTGTATATATAGGCCGGTATCTTTGTATATATAGGCCAGAGTCTTTGTATATATAGGCCGGTATGTGTATGTTTATTTTAATTTATGTCTTCCATTTTCCATGTGTTCGACTTTCTTTGCTTCTGTTTTTAAATCTGTCTTTTCAGCCATTAATCTGGTAGGTACCAATAAATCATCCTGATAATTGAATGAAAAATAAAAGAAAGAGAGGTAAAAAATATACAACAGTTCCTTGATTCAGCATGAATTTTAAACAATTATAAACGAGCATTTCTATATACACACACACACACACATATATATATATATACATATATATATATATATATATACTCTGCCACTTACTTACCCTTACTTACTTATATACTTATACTTACCTGCTGCCTGCTCTACTGCCTTACCCCACTTATGCCCTTATATATATATGAAGAATACAAATCATATGTCGAATAACAGTCCTTTTAAGTGCACTGGATCCAGCAAGGGATCACGTGTGTCAGGGATTGATTCAGATAAATGCAATAAACTGACAACGAACAGTGCAAAACTAGTGTACTAGTTTTGCACTGTTCGTTGTCAGTTTATTGCATATATATATATATATATAATTTCAGCAGCAAAAATGTTTGACCGCTCCGGTGGCCTAGTGGTTAGAGCGTCCGCCTCGGATGCGGGAGGTCAAGGGTTCGATCCCCGGTCGAGTCATACCAAAGACTTTTAAAAATGGTACTAACAGCTGCCTCGCTTGGCGCTCAGCATTAAGAGGTTAGTGTTAGGACTGGTCGGCCTGGTGTCAGGATAATGACTGGGTGGGACATCATGCTACATGTCTGCGGCATGATGCCCCAGTGCTAGACATCACTATAAACTGCCACACTGCAGACATCGTAGCGATATGACTGAAAAATTGTTAAAGCTACGTTAAAAATCATAATCACATCACATCACATCGCAAAAATGTTTCAAAAATGGACAAAACTAAAAGAAAACAATAGTCTCATTATCTATAATGCATTATTTATTCAGCAGTGTATTGTGGCAGACACAAACGTTACGTAAATGCTATATACCTATAACAGTTTGCACATGGAGGCGACATGACCTTTATCCCAACATTTTACTAAGCTTCCCATTATGAATATGAACTTCACAACATTTATATTCTATATTTATATTCTATACTTTAAATGACAAATATGAAATGTTATCATTTTAATATGTGGTTATGGAATCTGATTTAAATGATCGTATGTGAGATGTTACACTGCGACGCCTTGTTCTTTACAGTGATAGACAGAAAACCTCTATGGTACATTTAGCGTTAAAATATGAATTGTCCATGTTTACAGCTCTGTAAACAAAATGAAGAAGTCACACCGAAATACGCTACAAAGCATACATGTAATGGTTTCCGAAACATAATCCATTGCGTAAGGTTATCTCTATTTGAAAAGAATAACGACCACCCAAATCCATGTAAATTTATTAATTTAATCGTGTTAAAATTGAGTTCCATTATATATATATATATATATATATATATATATATATATATATATATATATATATATATATATATATATATATATATATATATATATATTGGATTCATCATGAAACATACAATTCTCTGTTACACACGTGCTCTCTAATTTGACTTTGTTGTCAATGTGGCAAGGTTTACAGTAATCCTTAGAGCATTGGCCTGATATGCTGACACTGGGCTTGATACACTTAGTAGGCGCTCATTGTTTGCGGAACCTAATGATACTCGATATATTTTATGAAAAAAGCCACATTTCCCATGACAATATGACGCTGATAAATTGTCATGAACTAGGTTTCTCAAAATGACATCTTACAGCCAGAATAGCTATTAATAATTGTCACGCATATATAGAGGCGAGAATAGAAATAACCTCCATATATAATTGCTTGAAGTTAATAGAATTTGATTTCATATATGTTTGCAGATAACGCGTGACCAGCAGCAATAAGCGTAAACTTTAATCTGCCGTCTAGTAATGATCCTGTGTTTCATTTCGGTGAACTTTATTTTCTTCATTAGAAGATTAACAACGTTGGAGTTCAGCGTCTAATATTCTTGATCAATTTATAACTTTAAGCAAACGTTGATCTGTAGCCACATTTTATGGCAGCAGAGCTGATATTATTACTGTTCACAGTATATTCAAATTCTATACAAGTATATACCATATCTCACACTTTTAAGCCCTTAAAGAGCGTATTTAGTGTAGCCATGTTGAGACACAGTTTAAGAAAATCCAATAGATTTGACCAGCTCTGTAACATATCGTATTTCCACAGAAGACCCAGTAATCATCGTCAGTTGACAAGGATTTATAAAGGTAATAGAATCACAATCAAACTGTTTAATACCAAAATGGAACGAAACTTGATGTTTGCTCTGTCGCGGTAGAACCAGGGCTTATCAAGTAATTCTTTCTGCACATTTAAAACACAGAAGATATATGGGGAAAAAACAATAAAATTACAATTAACTACTTTCTTTGCATGAATTAATGTATAAGATGTCTGAGTTCACATAAATCATCTGCAATATGTCATTTATAGCTTGTGAACGCGGTCTTGACTTTGTAAATTTACTTATGTGTCAAACATCTGTGGAGAGAGTGATCATGGTAAATTCATATATTTAATCGAAACGTTATCTATATAGCTTGCGGTCAAATATTGATGATGTAGAATTATCAGTTAGGTAGATTACAGTGCTATTCGTGTATAGCCCTTGTCATGTAGACGTCTATAAAAGGTATGAAAATTGCATTCGTATGTCAGGTGGACAGCTATTGCCACTCAACTTATTTTTGTTTGCCCGTTTTGTTGTTGTTGCTAAGTTTTTGTTTTCTGGTGATTTAATTACTCTTTCCGCTAATTGTTTACATTTCTGTCGCACTTTCGACAGGATCGCTAGCCAGACCTATAAAATAATTATTTGTTCAAAGCATTTAATCTACCGAAGTGTTGAGATTTTTGTCCCCAAAAACTTAAATACTTGAAAATGATAAATAGTAAGCGTTATGATATCTTATTTTAGGTGAGGATCTACATGTAACGAAATGTACAAGCTTGCAAATTCATCGTATTACATATTACTGAATCTGAATATTGGCATCACGTCCATTTATATTACTTCTATTTTAATAACTTTAATAACTGTGGCAAGGAAGCGAACTAATCATGCACACTGCTCTCATATGACTGAAGCATCTTTATGAAGCAATTCAAGGAGTTCGACAAAACAATTAACATCCATAAATATTTCGCTAGATGTAATTGCCATTTAGACATAATCGGAATACGAGTTTGAGTGCTTTTCCTTCTTGCTCCGATGTTTGGATGAAGAACGCAAGATACTGGCAGTTGTTTCATCTACATATTCCGTCATGGTCATAAGCGACCCATTTCTATCGCTGTATTTCTCCGAAAAGGTTGTGACTCCGGTTGGAAAAAGTGTTCTCCGAAACCGCAACCGGGAACGGACATTTTTGCAGGGGCGGTCTATAATTTGTAACAGAGTAACAAACACCAGATGGATCATAGTGGATCATGCATGATAAATTGGATCTAGTAAACTCAAGATCAGCATCAAAAGTCATCTTGGAAAAAAATATAGATCTAGGAACATTTATCGAAATTGACAATACATACTACAAGAACTCTTATCCTGCTACAGCTGTTATTTACGCAATGTATTACCTGAAGAAAAAAAAACAGACATAGCTGCTCTTGCACCGATGAAAACAGGCTCACTAAATGTCAATCTCAACGGTTGCTGCGCAAGCAAATCAGCGTGGTTGGGCTCCAATAGTGTTATTACGATGCATGCTCGACGCTAAGATTCTCACATCGTTGACTGTAACCTCTGCGATAATTTCATACAAACAAAAAAGAAACAAATTTGGTTACCACAAGATGACGAAAGTAATTGCTGAAACATTATTGTAAATTCAAATCCGCGACATCACGTCGTTGTATAAAATTAATCATGGATCCAACAGAATAAGATTTTGTTGTCAAGGATACAGCGATGAAAGGCATATTGGTGTCACGGAGAAATGCAACAACACATGATGGAACAATTATTGACACTATCATTAGCTACTGCGACGGACATTCTCCTCAATTTACTCATTTGAGATCACCTATGTTGGCATACTCGTCAATAAATTTGTTGTCGATGATCAACAGATTTCCCAATGACGCTGTTTGAGTCGCCACGGATTCTTTCTATATTAGTCATTGTAAAATGGATCTTCTTGAGGCATTTATCGGAGAAGACATAAGCGGTGTGAAATGGGGTTCGTGGAGAATAAAACAAGAACAAATACGTAAATATTCTGAATCAGCTGATGTTAAATCACCTGATGTTAATTATCGCAATTATAATTTATTACAGATTTCATTATCACCGTCAGTGTATGATCCAATCACGAGACACAACACCGTCTATCTGAATGGTCCTGGTGGTTCTGGTAAAACAACACATGCGATGGAATTATTCAGAAATTTAGAGATCATTGTGGTAACTCCAACTCACCGGATTGCTAGAGAGATCAAACATCGTGGTGTCAGCGCATGTATGCGTCATAGTTTCTTTAGATGGCATGTTGACGCATGAACACCTGAACGAATGGGTGGGAAATATCTCCCGAGAATAGTTATTTGGGACGAAATATGCACGGTGTCTAAGGATATTTTAAAAATATTTCTTGATCACGTAACGACGAAAAACAAGGCAATTATTATGTGTGGCGATCCAGGGCAACCTCCGTCGTTTACTGGAGAATCCCTACATGACTGGTTGGCTACTACGAAGAAATGTTGTATGATCATTGAGAACATAATGAAACATTGCGACAGTTAAAATCGCTAATCAGATCACAACCAGATAATATTCAGTGTGAAATCATGCTTGCGGTAATTCCAGAGACAACCGTGTCTGATTTCTGGAACTCATGGCGCCCTAATGATCTAATAGTTGTATCCAGAAACATTGTACGAGATTCACTTCAGCGTAAATTATTTGATCTCCACAAACAAAAATTTCCAACTCAGCAAGTCCCATTATGTTACCGCCCTCCAGATACGCGCCGGCAAAATATACTCTTTGACATTCCTGGAACTGGCATGAAACAAAAACTCGTTCTTAATGATGTCGTCGAGGTTCTAGAAGATGCTGTACAACGGGAGCTGTCACTTAACCCATCGTGTTGGACTCTGGGATAGGCAATAACAATTCGTTCATCTCAGGGATTAACAATATCAGACACCATTATCTGGATTGCCGATGATCACATCGAATGGTCAGATTTAGTATATCTGGCTGTATCTAGAGTAACAAAAATATATCATTTACGCAGGGTTGTCAACGTGTTGGAGCTGCCAACAGCGTCTTCGACGTCACAAAACAGCGTCATCAGGAATTATCAACGCAATGAAGAAAATATTAGCTAGTTATGCGTCAATTTGATCTGGATGTGGAATTTGTCATAAGGCTAAAACAAAAACAAAATAATCACTGCGCCTACTATGCCACAATAATTATGTGTCAATATTTTCCTAATGACGTGCGACAATTTACTGTGGACAGAATCGATAGTCGCTTTGACATGTCTTGAATGTAACAGACGTAGAGGAGCTTCGTACCTCATAGTTAGTGAGCTCTTGCTAGCATTTTTTGTTGGCGCGTATCCAATCTGGTGGCAACTGGGTGTTTCAGGAATTACCTGTAACTGTTCACGGATAAATCCAAGTTGAGGAGCTGTTGAATCTATTCTGTAAATTGCAGGACGGCCAGTAGATCTTACCACGCTGAAAATTTTATGTGTTGTTACACTCCACACGGGATCAGTTGCTCTTGCTGAACCACACACAAGTTCACCAGATTCATATAAATACCTCGCTGTTACCTTACTACCCAACACTGGTTGTGGTTGATCCACCGGTGATTTTTTTCGTTGTATATATCTTTTCGCAATCGCCTCGATGGGTTTCATGTTAATTTCACAAGTGATTTCCTTCTTTACATGAGGTAGTCTCGCAAACCATTCACGAGATCTATCCTTGATCAGTAATTCTTGGGCATATTGATATCCAGAAAGTCGCTGTGCAAGTGTTAAATCGTTCAACGATTGCCCGATCGAGATGTATCACGATGTGTCGACGTCTGATCTTAACGTTATGTTGTTGCATCAGCGTCCTTACTGTACCGAGAAATTCTTTGCCAGGATCAACCTGAAGCAATTGTGACAATCGTAATGGTCCTTGCGAATAAATTTGTTCAAACGCTGCTAGGACTTCAATTGCTGTTTCAGATGATAACGGTTCAGCCTCTTTGTATCTACAGTCAACGCGTATTTGTATATGCGCCGTTTATGTATGTCATGTTGTGAAAACAAGATATCTGCCTGATGAACTTTGTTAGGAGTGCTGACATTAAACCGTCCATGTTGAATCGTTTTGGGAAGTAGAAGATTAATTTCGCATATGGCCTGTCGTGACAACCAATCTGCGGCTACTGCACGTTGACACCTTCTGCATCGGCAAGTTTTTAATTGCTGCTGTACCTCTCCAATATCCTCTTGGACTCTAATAAGTTGACTCCATTATGTAATTGCCGGTGTTTAATTGCCAGCTCCCAACATTATTTTACATTTCATCGCCGATCTGATCAACCAATTCGCGAGTGATTCTCGTACGTTTTTATTCTTTATCGAATGCAGCGTGTGAATCTACTTGACATACGCGATATATCGTTGTTGGAGATCTGGAGTTTCATACGCAACATCATGAACATGGCACGCTTGATCAATCGCATTTACCGGAAATTCGCCTGGTATGGGATGATTTTTTTCGTCAAGTCTAATATCAAGGCAAGTTCAAGGACCACAATAATTATATCCTTAAAAATGCTTCTCACCAGGATAATTATATGGTGTTCCGGGCTTTTTGTCCGAGTTCCTTAACAATATCGCCACCAGCAGTTGCAACAGGAATTCTCACAAAATTATATTTTTGTGTGCCGCATTTTACACACTTACCAGTAAGTGCCGAGTGTTATTTTTCAACGTGTTGCTCTCAGAAATTTTGTACCAGTGACTGTCTTGCATCGATCACAATAAACACTCATGATTATCAATAATAATATCTTTGTACAATATGAAAGTGACTGACTTTTCAGCAACACGTTAGCAAGCACCGGTCATGCATAATCCAATGTTACCAGATTCCATTCGAGCTGTTATAATTGGTCCATCTGGGTCGGGTAAAACCCAGGTGTTGCTCAACCTGATAGTGAGGTGGCTCAAATGGGACAAACTTTATTTAGTAGTGCCATCTGTGGATGAACAACGATGCTATAATGTTCTTAAGGAATTTAATGAATCTGCATCGGCTGAAGATGATGTAATTGAATTTATCACAGACATCGATGAAACGCCGTCCGTCGAGGATCTTAACGGGGATATCAACAATCCAGTAGTTTACGATGATGCCATGCATGACAAACACGCAAATCCAGCCAGAATATTTTCACGGGGCAGACATAAAAACACAGATATCATTTACGTTACTCAGCGGTATACTCAGATTCCCAAGTAATTACAGATAACTGTGACTGTCTGGCTATTTTTAACGGTGTTGATACACATACGCTTCGAAATATTCATCAGACATGGTGTCCCGGCCACGTGGACATAAACAAATTTATCTTTGCACATGCTCAGAAAAACCTGCATGGATTCATCAGGATAGGTTTACACGATCCAGCAACACGCTATTGAATTGGTCTAGATAAAAGCTTTGTTAAAGAAATACATTTGTTGTATAATGAACCTGGAAAATATTAACAAAATTATCTCTACGATCGAACAATTGCAGCAAGATGGTCTAGTGGTTCAACTCGATATTGAAAAAATCAACGACGATTTTGAGATGATACAGCAGCAACGTGAAGAGGGCAGATATACACTCGCGGTTGAGTAGAGATTCATCAAATTACTCCAATGCGAATTTGAACTGTCATTGGCGGGTTTACACGAAAAACATGACATAACTAAATTTGTTCCATGGCAAGCGCCATGGAGAAAATGCGTCCAGATATATATATTGACTATTCCAGTAAATATATTCTGAATACGGCTAAATCCTTGTTAAGAAAATCCTGTCCACCGTAGAGTAATCCAAGTTAACATCAATACTTAATGCCAAAATTACACAGTGAAATAAGTTATATTGGTACTAAATCTATTGCTGCCTGCTGCGTGCGATTATTTTCTTATTTTTATTCTCGAACAATTTTTACTGTCTTGGTTAATAGCTGTATATGTTAATTTGTTAGGTTTGGGCGGGATATTGTTGTGCAGCGTGATTATTGTGTCAAACCTATTCTACCTTTTATTGAACATTAGTTTTCTGTGTCTCTTTTGTTGACATAGCTAATGTGAATTGTCCTGTAACGCATGACTTTTGTAATGTTAGTTCTTTTCTTACGGTACATACGTCAGTATTTTATGTCGTTAAATGCGAACTAATTTACACTCAGACTCAAATGGAAAAACTAAGAACACATTATGTGTCCTTTTTTTACATTAGCCTTCCTTTTTGTTTTACATTTACCGTCCACAATTCCAATTTCTGTCGAAACACTTCTACCATTTGAAGGTAATATATATTGTGAAATTGTTTTCATTAGACCTTTATTACTACTGGTTTTTTCATACTGTCCAGAAAAAAAATCATGTTGAAAATGAAACTTTTCTGTAATTCTCATTTGAATGTTCGTACCAAAAGCCTCGTGTTCGTAGTCTGCTTGCTTGTCTTACATCAACACCCAACCAAGCCAAATGCTATTTTCAGTTTTGGCACTCGCTTATAAGCCGAGTCAAACTGCAAGCAATAAAGATACTGATCTACTGTCGCATAGTGCCCCTATGGATCTGGCTCTGTGCAGACCATACGGCAAAAACCGATGAACACTTATGTAAAGCAGTAAAGCGTTCTGGTTGGGTATTACCATGCAAGGTTTATTGAATCTACAACAAACGGATGATTACATGCAATCAGTTACTTGAAGTTTTACTAACATATCACTTTAATACTAGATGATTCCTATTATTGTCACATTCAGGACAGTTTTCTTATCAAAGTTTTGTTTACCATCAATATAGGACGAAAAATAGAGTACGAATATAAGAGGACTGAGGAACTGTTGCCATTCCCACGTTTGTTGCTCTTATTTGCGGATGACATCGAATTTAATCAGAGTGCACACACGGGCCCTAATTACCAGTCAGTCCTCTAATTTGTCGCCTTAACAGTTACGTTAGTTACCGCAAGACTGACTGTATAAGAATAGATTGTAACCGTCTTTTATTATTACACAGGATAAACTATACAAGAATAGATTTGAACCATAGAAGAATAGATTAAAACCGTTTGATATTATTGCACAAGAGTGACTATTTTAAGAATAGATTGCAACCAGTTCGATATTATTAAGTCAGCAAAACGTGGTTAGAAGGATCGATTCAAACACAGGAAATATTGATAGAAACTTTTCAATAACCAATATGTCTCGTTGGAAATAGGAATAGCAGAAATGTAGCTATGTTTGCAAAAAAAAAAAATAAATAAATAAATAAATAAAAAAAAATTAAAAACAAAATAACGAGTTTCCAATATTCAAATGAACAGTTAATTAGTACAAATCATCAGGGCGCATTAAGCTGAAACAACTCCAAATAGAAGAAAACATTTAATCGGAACTTTTTCACGTGCACCCAAAATTCAATGACTGGACCTTTGTCGAAATCTCAATTGACCAATCACAACAGTATTGTTAGAATACAGTGGATTCCTGTTAACTGGAACACACCGGGACTCCAACACTTTGGCCCAATTAAGCGGCTGCCCCAATTACGCGGAGGAGTTAAGAAAATATATATGTATTTTGTCCTTTAAGAGTTGTCTCAAATAAACGGCTGCTCCGATTTAAAAATGGTACAATTAACCAGAATCTACTGTATAATAATCATGGGGATTTAAAGGAATACCTCATGGTACCCAGTAGGTGTAGAAATGTTCCTAAGTTTGATTACATTAATTGATTGATTACCCCGCAAGAATTTACTAATCAAAGCTCCACATTCATCAATTATTTACTTATCAATTATAAGCTAAATTGTGTCTCATATCCTTTGTGTACCGATCATAATCCTGTTTATAGCACAACATACTTTCTGACTGCTCGGTAACCTAACTTTATACGAAAAGTACGTCACTATTAAGCAACTAATTACAAACTGAACCGAGATTTTCAGTAAAGAACTAATTGGGAATTTTCTAAGCTTTTGATAGGTGAACTGATTTGTTAGATTAATGGCCGTATCTTATTGGAAGCCCATTCCATTGTTCCAAATAAAATAACAATTTGCTTAAGATATCCTCCCACCGATGCAGAATAATATTCGAAAACTAATTCCGCAACGGAAAGGAATCAATCATTTGGCTTAAGAACGAATCTTTCTTTACACTGGGCCAAATTCAGAGATATTAGAAATCGAGTTACAAGTGCTGCAAGAAGTGACAAAGTTGCGTATTTCATCAAATTAACTAATAAACCGCACGATGATAATAATGGCCCAAACGTTTGGTGGAATAGAGCGAACATATTTCTGAGGCAAACTAGAAATTCATAACACCCACTACTGATATATAAATTCCAATACTCACACTCTTGTCTTAATAAGGCAAATTTATTCTGTAAAATGTCACATTCGATTACCATCATGGTGAAAGATCGCACAAGTTATGCATACAAGAGTTCAACTTAGTTTAGGTTATTAAAAGGCGATCTTTTCGTCCTGGGTATTCATGCTGTGGAACATCAAAATGTGTCCCTTAATGCTCGAATAACTTCTTTATTATTGGGTAACCTTTTCCACTCGCTTGATGTTAATAAAGAATGTTTTAAGATCATCCAGAAGCACACAATATCAACAGAGCAGATTGTTTAATCACGATTTATGTTTTCACACTATCCTGTCTGCTATGAAATGCATTGCATCTCTGCATACATACCACCTGAGCTGAAGTCAAAATTCCTTTATCTAAAACCCTGTCAGCACCAACATGTCCATATCTTGTCCATAAACTTAAAGTATACAGTATGCCAGAATTACTTATTAATATCTGATACCATTACAATATTCAATGTACAAATTTCTTTAATAACTCATTTGTTTAGTTGTTCTACAAGTTAGTAATAGTCTGCCTTCATTACCCACAATATATAAATAAAGATTTGCGTTAATGAGGAGAGAACTTGAAATAATTTTAGTCATTTCCTTAATCTCCTATATCTATATTTTGAACTACACTTTTATAGGAATAAATAGTAATCTAACATTGTTACTCAAGTAAATAAAAATGGCAATTTGATTATTTTGCGTTAAAACTAAATTCTGGGAATTATTAGGTCTTTAAAGATTTGGTTTTTTTTTTTTTTTGGAGGGGGCACATTTTAGCTGTATCTTAACGCCAGTGATCGCAGTTTTATCATTAGCAAGAGGTGGACAATACGAAGATTTGGCATTGGTGGAGCGCCCTCTGTGATGTACCTATTTCTCTAAGTTTTAAATGAAATTTTATGGAACTTATTTACTAATTTTAATCATGAGCGTGTAACACGATTGCCCACTATATATATATATATATATATTTTTTTTTTTTTCTTCGTGTGTGAGAACAACAATGAAATTTCCACTAAACTCGATATAACAGATATTTGTGTGAACATCAATGACATTTTCAAGAACCTTCATATGACAGGCATTGGCCCAATGTGTTAGTTGAAACCAGTTGTTTGATGACGAGATTTTCTTCTTTTCAGCGCTTAGCATTATATTTCTTCTATGCCATATGTTTTATAAAAATTGGGATTTAAAACTAATTAAATGGAATAATACTAATGTGTGTCACTTCGATCAGAGTAGAGTTTGCAAAATCTCAGCAATAATCGAAGAACAGTTGATTTAAATAGAAGCATTATACATGCACCGGTATAAAGTTAGTTTGCTGTGTAGAAAACACTCGAAAATCGGTGGACACAAGACAAAAAGTATTTTTTTTTTTTCGTAGACTATGAGACGAGGACTAATATTGCCAGGAACAAAGAGATGAAGTCGACCGCGTTAAGTAACTTTGATATACTTGATAAACTAAAAGAAGTAAAAAATTTCAGTGGAGTTTATTCTAAAGATGAACTTATGACGCTAGCGTCTCCAGGTTCGTGTGTTATAAATATACAAGATTTCAATGACGGATTTGGTACACATTGGGTAGCTGTTTGTGATAACAATTATTTTGACTCATTCGGAATCCCACCAAGTGATGCAATAAAAAAATATGTGATTAAAAAAAAAAAATAAATTATTCGTCTAATCAAATTCAACCAGTTGGAACTTCCGCTTGTGGATACTATTGCGTAATGTTCATTAAACAGATGACCAAAAATCCAGATTTTTTAAAGTTTCTTTAGCAAAATGACAAACAACCTTCTTACGCTAATGATCTGATTGCATTGAAATTTTACAAAGTTTAAATTTTATCTAAACTCACTGATATATAATGTCAACATATTGTCTTAAGTGTAAAACTAAAACAGAAAATAAAGATGAAAAAACAGAAAAAACAGAAAAATGCTGTATAAATGTCAAAAACAATGATAACAGATGTTTTTAATGGTCTATTCTTTCTGCAAAACATCATCAGCGTGTTCACCCCGACAGAATTGAAAAGTATTTGCCATACAAAGACGAACTAAATTTTTTAGGAATAATTTTTCCAGTAGCAGAAAATCATATACCAAAGTTTGAAAGACAAAACAGTATCTCAGTAAATGTTTTCGGACTAGATGAGAAAGAAAATGTTTACCAGAGATATATCTCAGAAAATGCTACACAAAATACAATAAATTTATTATTTTATCAGGGACATTATTGTTGGATAAAAAACTTTAACGGCCTAGTTGGCAGAAAGTATAGTAAAAATAAAAATAAAAAATGTTTCTGTTATAGATGTCTGCAGGGTTTTTCTGGCGATGGAATATTGCAGGAGCATCTCAAATACTGTGTCAACGTTCAAAGAATAACTATGCCTGGCGAAAAAGAAAAAATATTAAAGTTTAAAAATTATGATCATAAACTAAATATTCCTTTTGTTATTATGATTTCGAGTGTCTACTCGTTCCTGTGGTAGGAGCAGAAAATAATCCAAATAAATCAAGTACTAGAAAAATACAACAGCATATTCCTTGTGGAGTAGCTTATAAAGTAGTTTGTTGCGCTAACGATAAATTTTCAACTCCGATAAAGTTATATAGAGGTGAAAATCCAGCTGTATGGTTATTAAAAAATTTAATAGACGAAGTTAATAAAATTTCTAACAGATTACTTAAAATAGCTCCGATGAAAATAACGTCTAAACAACAACTTGATTTCGATGAAGCAGTTAATTGTCATATTTGTGAAAAGTTGTTGGTAGACTCCAACGGAGTCCGTGATAAGGTGCGAGATCATTGTCATTTGACCGGCCAATATCGTGGAGCAGCTCATAACAGTTGTAATTTAAAATTTCATGCTCCAGATTTTATTCCCGTAGTTTTACATAACTTTCGTGGCTATGACAGTCATATCATTGTAAAAGCATTTGGTGATGAAAATATTAAAGCTAAACTAAGATTAAATAATACAATAAAATGTATTCCAAATAAATTTGAAAAGTATATGTCAGTGACGCTCGGTAAATTACGTTTCATTGACAGTCTGCAATTTATGGCAGCATCATTAGATAAGCTTGTAAACAGCGCTACAAGCGCCGGTAGCAATTTCGCTAACCTAAAAAGTTGCTTTGGTGAAAACTATATCATTTTGACAAAAAAAGGTATCTTTCCTTACGAGTATCTCGACGATTGGAGCAGATTTGATGAAACTTCTCTTCCTGATAAAGATAAATTTTACTCGCAACTCAAAAATGAAAATATCACATATGACGAATATAAATATGCACAAGATATTTGGAATAAATTTAGTTGTAAAACATTTGGTGATTATCACGATCTATATTTAAAAACAGATGTATTATTACTAGCAGATGTTTTTGAGAGTTTTCGTCGAGTAAGCTACAGCAATTATGGACTAGATCCTTGTTGGCATTATTCTGCTCCAGGATTGTCTTGGGACGCTCTACTAAAAACAAGTAAGATAGAAATGGATCCCTTAACAGATGTCGATATGTTTAACTTTATTGAAAAAGGTATCAGAGGCGGAATTAGCGTTATAACAATAAAAATATGCAGTAGCTAATAACAAATATCTGAAAAATTATGATAAAAATCTCCAATCTAATGATATTATTTATCTTGATTGTGTGAATTTGAATGGATATGCGATGTCAGAGCCAATGCCTTGTGGTGGATTTCATTGGATAACTCCAGATCAATTTCTTAGAGAAACTGAAAAAGATTTACCCAGAAAAATTAATAACGATTTTTCCGATATTACATACTTTGTTGAAGTTGATCTAGATTATCCTAGTTCGTTACATGATCTACATAACGACTACCCGTTTTGTACAGAGTCAATGATGATTGATTATAGTTTATTGTCACCTGAACAACGAGCAACGACAACAGCAAAAAACTCGAATGTTAATAAGTTAGTTCCAAATTTGTTAAATAAAAGAAATTACGTCATGCATTACAAAAATTTAAAACAAGCAGTAGATGCTGGACTAATTCTGAGAAAAGTCCATCGCTTGCTAAAGTTTAATCAGTCGAGGTGGATGGCAAATTATATTGACTTAAATACGAAACGTCGTGCTGTGGCTAAAACCGAATTTGAGAAAAACTTTTTCAAGTTAATGAACAACTCGGTGTTCTGTAAGACAATGGAAAATATCCGAAAAAGAGTTTCGATAGAAATTGTTAATGACATAAATCGCAGAAATAAATTAGTTAACGATGATGGTTTTGTTAGTATGAAAATATTTAATGAAAATCTTGTTGCAATACAACGACGAAAGACAAATTTAAAGTTAAATAAACCGATTTATGTTGGTGCAGCTGTACTTGATATATCAAAGTGGCTGATGTACGATTTTCACTATAATTTTACCAAAAAGCAGTGGCCAGATTCAGAGTTGCTATTTACTGATACAGACTCGCTAGGCTATAATATAAAATGTGAAGATGTCTATGAGGATATTTTCAATAATAAAAATTTGTTCGATTTATCAGATTATCCAGCATGTAGTGGATTTCAAGATAATTCGAATAAGAAAGTTACTGGAAAAATGAAAGGTGAATTTATGTTTATGCCAGTTAGGGAATTTGTCGGACTAAAGAGTAAAATGTATGCTGTCATATTAGATGACAATAAAGTTACAAAAAAAGGAAAAAGGTATTCCTCGAGGATATGTGGAAAAGATGATGAATTTTGACGACTTTAAAGCAGCGCTAAACAATAATGTCAGTTTTATCAAAACAAATGTTATCAGAACAAATCATCATAAACTTGAAACGGATACAATTATAAAACGTGGATTAAGTTATTTTGATGATAAAAGATATTGAAGGGACGGAATTAATATACTAGCACTTGGACATTATGCAAGAATTTTGTCTAAACGTCAGAAATAATGTTCGAAAATTTAAGATTAGTCGATGGAGTTAATAGCAAAATCAAAAAAATAATGGTTAATGACCAGCAATTATCATTTGAATTTAACAGTGAAATTTCAGGTATTTGTTTTAGTAAATTTGACAGAATCAAACTCTCCCTTATCAGATCAGACGATAGCAAATATTTTAATTATCTCGAAAGTCTGCGAGACGAGCTTGCACTAAAATATGACAATTTTCATAATCCGATCAGCCAGCAACAGTATACAAAAATTAATATAGACTTAGACCGGTCGAAGGTTTTTGTAAAAGGTAGTAAGTATCTTTTCAATAAGATAGCAATGAAAGAACTATTTGAATGTCGTCGAAAAGTAACCGGTAGAATTAAATTGTATTTGTATTATTATGACAATAAATCATACGTAATAGCGAATGTTGAAATATTTGTCATTGGTCAAGAAATATAACTCTGTATACCCTATCTGTTTTTAAAAGGGAGATAATACTGTTCCAGCTAAGTTTAAAATCTTGTGTAGTTATCGAACATAGCATATACTGCAACATTTGTTTTGTATTTGTTTTGGCTGATGAAATGTATAAAGTTGTATTTAAAATCTGATAGTAATTTTAAGACCTAAATCCTTGGTGGCAGTTCTGTATTTACCGAAATGACTAGCAATTCCTCTTGCATAAATGTTAGTAGATAGACTTATATAAACATAGTTACTGTAGATTCTCGCTTATAAGTTGAGTCCAACTGCAAACTGCACAGACCCAAATATGCTGTCGTATAATGCACCAGCAGATCTTGGTCTGCGTAGTTCTGCTAGGAGTAATCAGTAAAACAAACAAGATAAACTGATCTGCAGGCGCATAATGCTATGGCAGATCTTTATCTTTTTGTCTGCAGTTAGCCTCGACTTGTAAGCGAGTATATATGGTATGTCATTTACGTAAAAACCCATTCATACAGAATATTGATTATTTCTCGCAGAGTCTGTTTGTAATGTATATATATGCAGCGTCTGTGTATTTCATTCACCCAACTCATTGACATTACTAATTAGTATCCTTGGCAACGGTCGATCTTATAACAGCCTCTGTATTCATCCAACATTAAGATTTCGTTTTTCTGTACAAACATATTTATATAGAATCAAAAATCATGTATTTCTCGATTTATTTATAATAACGTTTTCAGAATCAGAAAATGTAATGCAAAATTTCGTGTTTTAAAAATCAGAAAATGTAATGCTGTTTGGTAATACAGAATAATTTTTTAGACATGTACTTATAACTGAATTTCATAGCTCAGTGTTAGAATGCTGGATTCTCATACTGAAGCCCTGGGTTCGGTTCCCTTCACGGACAAAATCAACGGGTAGGCTCTGGACGCCATTATTAAAACGGTGGGGGTCCTGAAAAATCCTCTATATCTAACAAAAAAAAAAAAAAAACAACAACTCTCCCACCATGTCAACACGTGGTGGGTGCACTTTTGCACTCCCCGGGTGTTGACATGGTGGGACAGTGTACAAAATTTGTTGGACGTAGATAAGGCCCCCCGTTAGGATAAGTTTATGTTGTGTGTTTGTGCTGTCTGTGCCGTCCAAAAAATAAACAGCAGGATGACGTGAGCTCGTGACCTTGTGACCTCACTAAAGGGGTACCCCACACAAGGGCCATTCCGAAAAAAAACATCGCTAGACTAAAACAAACATCATTAGGTGCCTGGCCACAATAAAGGCCTTGAAATAGACAGCCCTCTGAGTTCCTAAAGTTTCGTTTCGGATATTTAGGAATTCGCCGGGGGTAATGTCTTAACAAAAAATGAAGAGTCCCGTTGGGCACAAAAAAAGGTCTACATAAAATAGACAGCCCTCTGAGTTTCTAAAGTTTCGTCTCGTATATTTAGAAATTCGCCGGGGGGTATGTCTGAAAGAGACTCTTAGGACCTCATGAGGCTTATCTGACAGACCTTGTGGAATGGTAGACCGAACGTCATCCTGCTGTTTATTTTTTGTCTTTTAGTTTAGTAACATCATTATCAAATAAAGCATCAACTATATTGTCAATAAAAATCATTAAATCATCTGCCCAACCTCTTATTCGTTCGTCACTTTCTGTTGCGAATAACCATACTGATCCATATTTTGGTGATATATGATAACCAACATTTTTGATACAATTGCTTATTATTTTAGTTGTTATGCCAGTATAGCTTGAGGCTGCTCTAATCGAATTAAATCTTTTACAAAATTTGTTTGTCAGATCAAATCCAACATGTCGGATTGAATGACAAAATGACATTATATGATATTTCGTTTGTTTAATATGAAAAATCTATTGGTCTAGAATCCCCTTTGGGTTTCAAAATTTCATCATTTTCTGAGATAAAAATTTGGAGGAAGGTGGCTTTTTGAGGAAGAGGGGTCTCTGAGGTTGTGAAAACATTTCAGAATATATTTATTTTTGAGGGGGGTGAGGGTTTCTGGCCTAAAAACCTCTTTGGCATAAAAACCTCAATTATCCTTACTACTAATAAATAAATATGACATCCAGGCGTGTTCATGAAAGGAGCACTTATAACATGGATGATGGAAAGACATGATGGCAAGATATACAGGCGCGGAATAACAAATCATAATACTTGATTCAAATATCAGTTGCATTCAATGACATCACACTTAATACTTGTTTCGTATGCACCAGCTTTCCATATGCATAGACGAGACAAGGCAGTAGTTTACATAGAGGTATATCACTCCCGCAACCCATCACTCCGTTCTCATCAATTGTACTACGATTGCTACTATTGACATAACCATATTTTCCTACATGATGTTATCTCTTCTTTCATTATATGAGTTAGAAGAATCTTTCTACAAATCATCGAGCATGGAAGCTTAACGAAAATGCATTAATGAGACGATAAAGCGAACAGATCACATTGCAATGGTTATGCATATAAACGTATATATATATACGATTAATTTGAGTTACATAGCTATCACGAAAACTCTAAAATGGAACGGACATTATCGGATCACAGTACAAGACAGAAGGGTAATGGATCCCTCCCCATCTGCATCCCTACCATCCCTATTTAAAATTCATATTAATCCACTTTTCATCAGGAAACTGATATTTTCTACTTATTGGAAGTTTATTATGTGAAAAAGGAAGAGGTCTATATAATACAAACCAAACAGAAAATGTGTGTAATTAACGTACTGTGTAAAATTAGGAAAATCATGGGGAAATTACAAGAAATTCACATGGAGAATCATTTGGTGACAATAGAGGAAATTCTACGTTAAAGTGGTCCAGAGGTTTAACATGCGATTGAATTTATGGGGAAAAGGGTCTTTGGGGTCAGATTGATAGGGTAATGGAAAAGGGTGTTACGTTTCAAGGGTCAGCACAAATTAGCATACTTGTTTGGAAATAGTGAAATAGTATCTTTTCTATAGAGATGAATGGACCTGAAAAGGGACTTTGGGAGTTGTTAACAAAATTGAGTTAACATATGTCGCATCTTACGGGGACTTTTCTTTTCCTCAAACTTAGTCTCACAGCCGGAATGTATAGCAAGAAGACCCTCTTCGAAAAGCCTTGCACATCTAAATTAATCGTTTTCTTCAAACCAGCTGTGACCGTAATCTTAGTAATATCCCACGATAATTTAATTTTGTTTACTTTTTTTTTTTAATCCCTGTAATAGGTTGACCATTGGGATAATTTCACATACATCAAACATTTCGGGTTGCAAAGAATCCCTGATATGAGTATCATGCTTCCAAGTATCCTTATATGGTTTACACTATACACCGTGGATTCTCCAAGGGTAAGCATTATATACATCTTGATCATGGTTGAGAACAGGTAAAATTATGAAATAAGTCGCTGATATTTATAGACTGAACGGATTGAAATATTTTACTAATCCAAATTTTCCTTACAAAAGTTTAGTCAGAGAGGGAAGTCTCTTTTCCAATCAGAAGAGAACGAGCGGGGCACGACGTCTCATGCAATATATATATATATATATACACACACACACAATGCGTCATAATCTGAGTATGGCTGAAACTAGGAAGACGATGATTTGGGGTGCGCCTGTGTTGATCTGACGGCTAAGAAAACCACGGTCATACTTCCAGAAGAGGATGCTTTTTTTGAGTTGATTGTTTTTGTGTCTTCACAAGAACTTTTACAGGCACCTGTACCTTCAATGCCTTCTCCCACGTTCCCTAGGATAATGGATTTAGACAGAGACAGAAGATAGAATTGAAATATTGTTTTTTGCAACAGCAGAAAGAAGCAGAACAAGCATTTGTGTTTCAACAAGAGGAATAAGAGGAAAGAAGAAAACGAGTTTGCAAGAAGTGGGTCCAAGAACGTGTATTGTTCATTCTCCCCTTTGTAGCAAGATTACAGGAGGCCGTGAAAAAAAATCTTCCGAGGATCCAGCACTCTTCCTGATTTTGCCCTTTGTATCTTAAATCCTATCGACGACTCTTGGAGCGAAGAGAACATCCAGCATTACGGAGACTGTCATCGCTATGCTACCGTGTTGGCTCACAATTGTTCGGGATGCGATGGATCATTCCTTCTGAAGTACTATTCAGAAAAAGGCCCCGAAAGTCCCAAAGTCATTATGAACGGAGCCAAATTCATCAAGATGAAAGTGGGAGAAGTACAGTTTCAAAATCCCATGAGTTATTTGGCAACGACTAGGACTCAAATGCCTAAAATGTTTGGAATGATAGAAATAGCTAAAGGGGTATTTTACGAAGCCAATCAACACGCCGCCCTGTCGCGTTTGCCTGACTCTCGCAATTACGATCCCGACATTAAGCACATCGAACAACAAAAAGCTTCCTACGCTTTAGCCCCATTGACTTTCATTAAGTACGTCAAAGAGTATTGTTGATCCGATTTTGCATATTTTACGCTGCTACTGTGGAAAGTTCGACAATTGTTTATCGAGTACGGAGGGATCGAACGTTTGAAAGAAGCCTCTATCATTGCCAAAGCGTGCTCCTTTGTGTACCAAAAAAATTTCAAGCCTAAAAAAACCCACTCGCCATCATACGTTCTCAAACGTCCCAGTTCATTTCTCGTCGATATTCAAAACTCTGCGTTGATCACATTACCTGTGGGGGAAAGAAGTCAAATGGATCCAACATGCCAGAAACAGAAGGGTATGGGGTGGTGGGCGAAACTTGCCATCTTTCGGTGGATGTCCCCAGATCGTCTACGAATTTATTTCTTTGATGTCCCACCTGTTACCCTCAACAACACATGAAAAGTCAATTCTGTGAGTACACAATGGAAGGATTGTACGAGAAAACCTATTAAAGACGCCTGAAGTTAGAACAACAAAGATACCAATTGATAGAAATGTTGGAGCACGACTACAATCGACTTTTCAAAACTGATCCCGAGTTATGCGCGTTGTCGACAGTTACAACGTGGTGGACATGGAACCTTTGAACTCACTCGACAGTTTTTTTGGAGGACCAAAGAATGCCACAAGCATGTTTTTCGACATGGACAAATCTCAAAGGAAAAGAAGATTATATATATTTAAGTGTGTTCTTTATATTCATGTTTGTGCAAATACTGTCGATTTCTTATAGGATACCCCTCTCCAAATGTCTAAAGAACACATCGACGTGGAACACATTGTTCAATACAATACACTGGTTTGAACCAATGCAAAGTCTTAACTCCCACCGACTGTACCATCCTGTTTTACCACGCCATTGTCAAGGAAAAATCATATTTCCTTTGTTCTCTACATGTGCCGGAACCTGTAACCAAGACCAATCTTATCGATACACAGAGGAAGTACGCGCTTTTATAGGAACGTGGGTTACGTGGAATTGTTCTAGAACTGGGATACCACTTGTTAAAAGTCTCCGAAATGTACCAATTTTCAAATGCAAAGTATAAGTTAGTCTCGACATCGACCATGTCAACTTTGCGACATAGGTGTGAGTATTTCCTCCAAAAGAAGACGGTTTTGTGAATAACTAGGGACATTCAGAAGTTGCATGACGTGGGTATGAAGGTTTACTATGCCACGACCTTTATTAGTAGTGTTGCAATAGATTATGTTAGGAAGGAAGTAATCACATCATTCAGACCTTGGAGGATTACCAAAAGTGCTTTACATTTGTTTCCATTGAAATTGGGACGTTATATCGTGTGTATGTTGTTAACTACATTTCTGGGATTACGTTTACCAGCAGGCCCATTGTGGACTATTTAAGAACAGTGTTCGCAAAGATGTCATTGTCACATGAACTATATATGTACGCGAAGGTAAATTGTGTTAAAAGTGTTGAGAATAGTGATTTTAAAAAGTTATTTTACCTCCGTGTGAAGAATACTTTGGTCGAATATTATCTACGTTCGACACTTACCACGGAGTGTGCATAATTTTCTGGTTACCCCGGCAGATTCACGACTTAAAAGATGTACGTGACATGAAACGTATTGGCTTGTATGCTTTGACGAAAGAAGTAGATGACTATGCCAAAGATTTGTGCAATTGATTAATGAAAATCAGTGGACTATGAACCAGAAGTGAAAATGACATTCAAACTAGTGTTAGAAACAATGGTAGAAGAACGTGACGCAGAGGAAAACCAAACTCAGGACAGTACTGCCATCCACATCGAAACAAATGAAAGGCCAGGAAAAAGTCAACCTGTCTATGGCGTAGAGTCTCAATGAACATGTCCCAACAAATCCTGAGGTACAATGTGATCAAAAACGCTGCACATTGACTTGCTTTTATTCCAGTTTGGTCATCTGGACTAGCGATGTACTTAGTCATTTGGTTATTATATGTTTTTTGTATTTAATGTAATATTGTGACTTTGAACACCCAATAAACGTATAATTCAAAGAATAACATTTGTTGTATTGTCTACGTTCTTCTCAGAATTATGAAGATCTCAGCTATGGTTACATCTTCCTCCTCTACCTCCTCTACCTCTGCACTCATAAACATTGACGAAATGTTCGTCAAAGTATGGAGGCACTGTATCTTCGCCATCCCTTTAACATATTGTTTGCTGCACCGAGTGGTTCAGGCAAGACCGAATTTCTCAAACGCATGATGGATCTTCCACCAAAGGCCATCTTGGTTACAAAGAGTGACAATAGGCTTAAACCTAATTCAAGAAAGACAAGGGGAATCCGTTGAATTTGTTAAGGGCATTCAGAGTGAAGACCATGTGATCGTGTCTGATTTGCGTTAAATGCATCTCGCCATCTTCTACGATGTGGTAGGAGAAGGCTTAGAAGAAACTAAAATTTGATTTAAACAAAAAGAGCATCAACTTAATGCCATTATCATTTACATTATCAGAATTGGTTTTGTATCATCAGTCTCAATGCCAGTCAAGTGGTTTTGTTTAAAAGTCCTTGAGATAAATCTCAAGTGCAAGTACTAGCCACACAGTTAGGAACTCCTTTGCTTATGCGTTCGAAGATGCCACTCAAACACCTCATGCATATTAATGTGTCGATTAAGAAATTACTACTCCCGATTGTTTGAGCTTTTTGTATCCATATGTTCACCACTGATGCGAAGAAGGAGGGCCAGTCATTTTCACGTCCATATCGCCATACAAAAAACTTATGAAAACCTCTGACACGTCTTTTCTGTTCCACAGTTGCCGACATGATTTCCTTTCAATCTCCATTTCAGGAAAATTTATTCTTGCCATGTACGGCATCATTCGCTAAAAGAATCCACAAGTGCGTGTCCATGTATTAGTAACAAGTCACAAAGAAAGAAGTCTTATGATGGTTTACGTTGACAACACTTCAGTGCATCATCCATATCACTCATCAACCCAAACGAGAAAAAAATTGATCATTTTGAAACCTGGTGTTATATGTTCTCTAGGAGTCATCAATTGTTTCTTCTTATCATGTAATCTTAATGCCCAAACGACCGGCCAGAAAAAATCATCTCCCCAAAGACGCCCTCAGAAGAAAAGCGGTGGTGGCACAGCCAGCTCACACCCTAAAGAAAAAGAAAATTCCTAAGGTTTATAGGATTTATCCAAACAAAAACTCACGATTTAGTCCATTGAAAACACCCAAACGTTGAGTGATGACCATTATGAAGATGATACAAGGTACCGACCATCAGTAGAAATGAATTAGGGTATGAAAAAGACGTGGGCTAGACAATTCATTTCGGTGTTTTTCCTCACCCTCCCAACCAGAAGTGCACACAACCACCCTCCTTCTAAAACAAGAAAAACAAATAAACAAAGAAACTGTCTCCTCGTTTATCTAAACATTGGGATGCGTTGTTGTTAATGACACAATCCAGTCCACCCATAAGAAAGCAACTCTATTAAACAGTCCGAAAAATGCTGTTCGAATGTCTTAATAGGAATGGTATCTTTGTCTAAGCACAGGAAGAACCTTTAGGAAAACATCGTACATGTACCTTGGCATCTCGTGGAAGGACGAAACCTGACTTTAGTGACTTACAAATTATGGATGAAATCCATCGTTAGCACGAACAACGGACACCTCATTACCTCCCAATCCTAATATCACCGAGATATCACAGATACAACAAGAATTATAATCGTTGATGGATCGCACCGATTTGTCAGAAATGGAAACATAGCACACGTACGGCCAAGTCTTAAAAAGTCTTCAACTTTTTCACCAGAAAGCTTTTGAAGAAACAGCTAATCCGAAACTGAAGGATTTCAAAGCAATTATGACAAACAAATCAACAGAATTCACCAACACAGACGCTGATACAAGGCTACACGGATTCAAGATAAAACAAATGACGCAGGGCAAATCTTTCAAAGTCCTTCGGCTCCCATAACTACGTCGATGGCACGCAATTCCCATTAGACTCCTTCTCCCACTACCTGACGTGTGGAACATAAAGCTTGGTCAAATAATGTGACATCGACACCTTCTTCGGCACCACCACCACCCTCAATTACTGCTCTTGTGGCTCGTCGGACACTCTAAACAAACTCATATTCTCCAGATGACAGACGAAAATTGGAGGGCATCGATCATGAATGGCAAACTGATCTAGACAATGTTCGTAACTTGCCCACGTACAATCCTAGCTAAAAATATTTTGTCTGTGTCATTGAAATTGTTTCCAAATTTCACGTGGGTCATGCCTTTGACTTCTAAAATAAGCTCCAAGTTAGTACGAGCGTTAAAACTGGTGTTGAGACAAAGTTGTCGTCACCCTCTTCGAAGGAAAATAGACAACGATACCAAATGCCTAATCTCATCTCTACAAAAATAATTCAAAAATGAGACACACTCATTTTTTCACCACCGACAAGCAATGTAGTGGACAATTTTCAACTCACTTTAAAAGAACTCTTGAGGAGATATTTAACACATCTACAAACGCTCAAGTTCATTGACGTCGTTCCTTGTCTGGTCAAAAATTTCACCATCGTAACATCGGATGCGCACCCTAAAAAGTGTCCCCCGACAAGGAAGTGGATGTGTTTTGGAGCTTGTTTGGAATTTACCTGGCTGCCCCCAAGAAACGTGGACTGTTAACGACCGGAGATTAAGAACGAATTGGAAAACTAAAGGCACCTTCGAAAAAGGATACTTACGTAACTGGACAATCAAATTATTTCCTGTAACTGGGCGAATTCGTGGCCACCCTCCTCCAGTCTAGAAATATGAAGACAAGAACGGTGAAATGTTAAAAGGAACAATTTACTTGCCCCAGGTACAACAAGTGACCAGAAAAGAAGTAAACGTGTTTGACATCGAAAGAGTTCTCGATCAAAAAGCACGTCAAGTCGGCAGACGCCTGGCAGAAGATGTAAAAATGCGTTATAAAGGATATCCGCCGAGTTTTCGTTATCTGATTGCCGTTTCGCAAGTCATCAACTATGAGAGGAAATGATCATGATGAGTTCCTATCTACACAAGCAACCCTAATGGTTGTGGTGTGGAAAAAGTATGCCAAAAACACAGATTTTCTTTCATAGCTAAATCGTTCTGGTATATTGTGTCATCGGAGCCACCATCGCTAATTTGAATTTATAAAATGGAGTAACAATTGTGGACCAATTCATTAAATAGTTACATCAGTAAACGTCTTCCCAATAAGTCCTTGAAATGCTCTACTGGCAGTAACAGCGGTAACCTTGCGAACAACGCCTGTCACCCCATAGCAACATCCCTTTTTGCAACATTGGGAAATTCATTTGGCGGTTCCTCGCAAAGTGGAACAATCGAATTATGAATAACCAATTTTATTTAACAGTTTATCCAGTGACAGTTCTATGGATGTGTTTGCCAACAAATCTTGATGTTGGTTCAAGATAAATATACCTCAGACCATACAATTAGATTACGATGCACATTGGCAGTCGCTTTAGTAGAGATCATTCATGCCAGGCAAATCTAGAACACCGACGAAAGTCAAAACACTTTCCTGGTCGAAATCCCGAACGGAAAATTACAGAAAATGTTGCACTAAAATGATCTAATGGTTTACGACTCGAAAGCTCGATCATGCCACAATCTTCAATTGCTTGCCTATTTTTATACTCAACGTCTCGAAACGATTGCCTCAATGTTCGACGAACAGTTTAGCAAAGTCCTGGACAAACGTACCAAAAGTGTCAAGATCAAGTAATGTAAAATTTCTAATAGTCCCTTTCGAGGATAGTGTAAACACGTATCAAATTCACCGTAATTTGTACATCTTCACAATTGGCCTGTCAGTAGGTTGTATCTCGATAGTATAAACATTTATATAAAACAAGATCGGGAGAAAATATTCGAGTTGAAAATACATTTTTGAAAAGCGATTCTCTAGCGAAATGTAACTCATGTATTGCGTGTACCAAAGAGTCGCTTGACCACGAGGACATGATTTAGGAGATTAACTCAAATCTGCTTTTCGTACGGTGGCTCCTATCTAAAACCCAATCGTCACTTGAAGAGTGCACACTTTGAGAGATGCTGATTTGACGCAAGTAAGAAAAATATCTCCAAAATGCCATCACTTACAAATAAACGTCAAAAATGCCTTGGAGAGGACAAAAATGTGTTGCTTCAATCTCGAACAGACCTTTTGGGCTAGCGAGAGACCCCTGTAATTGCGCTGCAGTCTGCTGGCCTATGCATTCCTTCCTCTTCCACGCCACAGCAATGACACGGTAGAAAGAGGCGTCAGAACCCATTCTGATCTCATAAAGACATTGCGAGAAAGACTAATAAAAGAATAACAGCTAAAAAATCAGATACATTTGATTACCAAGAAAATGATGCACCGAGGTTCTTCCTAATGTTCCAAGTCAGGACACCATCTGTTTGGCATGACAGCTACGATGATGATGATGCAAGACTCCCAACAGGTAGCATGTCATCCGATGTCTTTGACAACCTCAACCACTAACAAATTTGAACTCAAAGGAAAGACCGAATATTACATCGATCGGAATAACAGTTACTTGTATTTGAAAATCAAAGTTCTCAAAACGGACATCACCCCTCCAGGTGAAACTTGCCTATCTCTCCCGTACGATAAATGAAATACCTAGCTTCCCATAGAGGCGAACACGAAGTAAATTCAAGATCGTTAATTAATCAGTCTTACCACTCATCTTTGACACATCGACAATTAACATGTCTTCAGACCAAGCAATCTTAACAAAGCCTATGTGCGTTTGCACCTTATCAGGCAAAGCCTGATTCAGAAGCTAGCGGAAATGGGGAACACTATGATTTTAAAAATTGTACAGGACCTAATAGGAGAGCTCTTCCGTGAAGAAAGAAGGAAGGAAGAAGAAGAGTGGATGGAAAGGTATAGACAGCAAAAGATCATCCAGCCTATAGGGAATGCATAATGTAGAATGGATAAAGAGTTCTCTCTCTCTCTCTCTCTCTCTCTCTCTCTCTCTCTCTCTCTCTCTCTCTCTCTCTCTCTCTCTCTCTCTCTTTGAAGCCTGCATCGAGATAAGGTCGTACTCCTAGACACTAAAGACAAACAGGAGAAATTGCCAAAACAATACAACTCTTTTCAGGACTACCCAGATCTCTAGAAAACAGACTAATCAATTTGTCTAAAGTTTTGTTTGCGTGTTGTAATACTCAACATCTCTTCGAAACGATTGCCTCAATGTATGTATGTTTAAATGTGCGCTTGTCTTTGTCTATTTTTTCCAATAATAAAATACGTTATCTTCTTTAGTGTGTGTTTGTCTATAAGGGTATAGTAGTTTCTCTATAAAAACTTCCTACCCTTGCTTACGTGATAGTGTATGTTTTGCTTGTGTATGTATGTGTTTGTCTTTGCATTTGGGAAGAAAAGCAAAGTATTAAATATGTTTGATTATGTAGTCTAACGTGTCCATTTTTTGTAGGATAATATAGTTATATGTACAAGGTTGAAACGTTTTAGGTCCGCACAATATTTCTTGTCCATGTTTTGGTCTTGTATGTGGTGTGTATTGTTTATTAAGGGATATTTTCCTTCTTGTCCATGCTTCAGGCATATAATCTCTCCATTCAATCTCGATTAAAAGAGCAGTCAGTAGTATTACTATCAGCGAACACAGAGATGGAGAATTTAACCCCTTACCAGGCCCTGAATGTGATTAGGGGGCTCGACCTCGGAGTCGTTACAGGCTAAAGCCTTCATTCCCAGGCTAAGAGCACAACGCTCTTGTTAATTTAGGAAGATAAAGAAGATAGAAGTAATTAGAGAGGTGTCCTCCAAAGAAGGAGACCGGCACAAAGAAGACCATATGAGGCACAACGGGGGGAACGAGCTAAAAGCTCGAGTTCCCAATCGACTTCCTGTGTCTGACCTACAGCTCCTCCTTCCTCTTCTAGACCCACAACGCAGAATAGGTCACTTGCAGCGCATACAACAGAACAGAGCTGTTCTACCTTGTAATAATCGACAGCTTCAACCTAGCCGGTGAGCATTGCTCTAAAGTCAACGGAGGCCTCCCAAAGGGGTATTGCAGTGACTATCAATAAACAACAGGAAGACAAAGGGATTGAGCAAATCAATGGTATACAGAAAGAGGAAAATAATAAGGGGAACATTACAGCAGCAGAAAGAGGAACACCACCTGCAACCAAAACAGCAACAGCAGTATCAACAAGAACAACAACAACGGCTAATCATTTAACTGCAATGACACCGACTGTAATCAAGATGCCTGAACACCCTAAAATAGACTAAACTACGATTACTACTGATACACCACCAGGAAACACAAGTGACCATAGCTCCTACGTCGAAAACAATAAAAGCAACAACACCAACATTAACAACAAAAACAGTGAAGGCGCAAATGGAGGAAATATAGACATAAAAGTTAATAGACAAATGAAAGATAATTATCTACCAATTCCTGTCCGCCCCCCTCCTCCCCGAGGCGTAATCGCAGCCATATTGAGGGCTTAACAAAGTGACTCATATTAAAAGGTTTCAATTTGGCATGAAATCTCAACTCGATGAAACTATTTAAACAGCCATGATCCATTATACGCCGTTCTAAATTATTTATATCACATCACCTAACATGGCATACAAATTCGAATGATCCCATTGACATTTTTAGACAACTGGAATTTGATGGTTCACTCTGTACACCAAATACTAAATTATAAATATAGGTAAACTTGCAACTATTAGATTAGATTCTGAGTATGCATAGACGCGTGTGGCGTGTGGCACTAATTCTCCTTACACGACTAATTAAGCAGCCCGCTTTGCGGGCATGAACTAGTAGCACATGCCCTATGGACAAAAGCGACTATAATCAAACATAAGTAAGTAATGAAGTCTGGTCTCCATCGTTGACACATCAACAACCTAGACAAATGCGCAGGCTGCTAAAACGGTTAGAGCTTCATGAGTAGACATGGGGGACGAAGGAGGGACTATGGGACTTTAATTTTAAAAATGGGTGTTTGTAATCGGGGGACAAAGGGATTTTAACATGGGTGGGATTGTCTAGGTTCAATGGGAATTTAACATGGGACTGCCTAGGGACAAGGAGGGAATTGAACATGGATGGGACTCTCTAGGGACAATGGAAATGGTATAGGGATTGTCTAGCGACAAGGTGAGTAAATGGAACGGGGTGGATCTGTCTATGGACAAGGGACAAACACAACATAGACATAGACATAGATACATGTATAGAGACATATACATATACAAACAAACAAACAACAATACAATCGACTAAAAACATACTTCGGATAGAGAGAATAGACATCTTTTCGAGATGTATGAGTGGCCCTGAAAAGGGCCGTTTAGCTTTCCTCTACTTTCTCTCCTCCCTTCTTCTTCTCCACCAAAACCTCATTTTTGGCAGGACAGTTTTTGTCGTCTTTTCCTCATTTTTGTCCTCCTCCTCCTCCTTTTCCTCTTTGTTTCGGCTTCTCGTTTTCTTCTTCTTTCATTAGTTTCTCATTGCTTACTCTCATCTGTTCTTTTTCCTTCTTGTCATCCTTTTCGTCGTTTTCCTGTTTGATCATTTTCCTTAATATTTCTTTTGCTTTCCTCAAATTATTGATCTCCATCTTCACTCTGTGTGGTTTATGACATCCATACTCCACCCTTACTAACGTCTCTTCCAGCATTCCAACATCATCCACAATCCCTTGCAATTGTCGCATTTGGTCAATGTGATTGCTTGCCATCTTGGTTCATTCAATGTTGAATGGCGCGAATGACTAACGCAACAATTTATGTACCTCCAACACAGACATGAAGGAAAACATTCACTTACCATAACTACACATATCACATCCCATGCCAAAGAACCCAAATCTATCATAATTATGACCTAAAAGAAACTTTTTTACATACTTTTTAAAATCCAACACACTATTACCAAACAAATTACTCCGTACAATCCTACCAAACACACACACTATCGCATCAGCAAAGTGAGTCAGTGTTTATTGTCATATTACTCCACTTTCACACAAAACAAACATTCATTAGTGCAGGGACATGGGTTTTATTAAAGGGAAAGACACACACACACACACTGCCAGCAACCATTAATATTTTGGCAACTAAATCAGTCTCTCTTTTCTTGAGATCTGGTTAGCCCCGAGAAGGGCTTTTCTTGTGAGCTCCAGATACACCTGTCAATCATTGCACCACCCAGGTCTGGCACCACACACACAACGACGACTCCAATCGTTCTCCCAATTGATTGTAGCTTTTGGGAGTGAGGAGGCAGCTTGAGTGGCTTCCGATCCCCAATCGTCTGTTGGAGGGATTCTGAAGTTTCTCTCCCTCATTACTTTGCGTCCTGCTTGAGGATGTTGTGACCTCCTTACTGCTGTGGGTGCTCTCTTACCGCTGTCTCTCCAATTCCTCATCCCAGTTCTCTATCTGGGGGACAGCGGCTCTCGTTGCTGGTAGTGGTTGTGGTGCTTGGTGTTGTGGAGGTGGCGGTGTTCTCACTGCAGGCTTCACCCCACACGTTTGCCTAAGAATGAGGTGAGGCAAGATAGGTATTTTCTTCTTTTTCTTCTCCTCATCTTCTATTCTTTTTTCTTCAGCTATGGCCTCCATAGCCATCTCCTCCAGGAGGCGACAGGCATATTCCAGGTGCATCTGGAGTTCCAACAGTTTTGCAATTCTGATCATCTTCTTCGATCATGATCAGTGAATGATGGATAGCCAGATTGACGATCTCGACACTTTATATTCTGAACCACGGACATGAAGGGAAGCACCCCCTTACACAAAAACTAACGATATACAGATCACAAGCTAAACGTAGACCTTGCGGACCTTAAAGAAACATTAAGTTTACTTTTTCATACAAACACACTCTACTACACCAAATACATACAACCCTACACACATTCATTATCTTACAAGCTAGGAAAACGAAGTGTTTATAGACACACTTTTCTCTCTTAATCTACAAATACACTAACAGACCAACACACAAAAACACCAATTTGGCAATAGAGTAGTATCTTTTTTCTAGAGATTTGGGGGTTGCCCTGAAAGGGCTGTTTTGCTTGTTTGGGGTTTTGGTAGTGTCTCTTGTTGCATACGATTACATATCGTCTCGCTGGATGCTTTCCCACAGGATATGGCCCGCTTCTGCGGAAGGAAATGGAGAACTCTTGGTGTCCACACGAACGTCCACAAATCCTCTTTCTGGCTCCTGCTGCTGTTATTGTTTCTGCTGGATATATCGCTCTGTCCACATCTCCTCTTCTTATTTCACTTCTTCTGTAAAGACCCCTTCTATTAGCTCTTGTGCCAATTTAAGCATCCTGACATTCTCTATTTCTTCCGGCTTTCACATCAGGGTTTGCCTGACACGATGCAAATGCACGTGGGCTTTGTTCAGCTTGGCTAATTTCGAAGACATGTTTATCTGTTGACGAGTCAACAATGGATGGATAGACTGGCGACCGTAGCGCTTTATTTATCTTAAGCACGGACGCGATAGAAAACATCCATGCGGTTTTTGGTAGGAACTTTATTGTTAATCTAATGTAGAGGGATAGAGAGAAGTGAAAGAGCATATATATTTATACACTATTCATTTTTTAAAACAAACCAGAATCATTTTTATTTTCATAATACAATATTTTTATTCAAGCAACTAACAACCAATAAATAAATAACAATCAACATCAAAAATTTTGTTCAAACATCAACTTCCTGACAGGGTTGACAACGTGGTGAAGTCAAGTTGGACTTCCACTGATTGAGGTTACAGGGCCATTGATGAACACTACGTTTCCTAACTAAAGACAAGAGACATCGATAATGGTCACAAAACCATCGATTCTACTTTTTCATCGTTTCTAGTAAAGTCACGATCAAAATAAGTCACTAAATGTTCTAAAGGATATCCAAGACTGCGTTGATGAAGAAAATACACACAATATTGTCCACACACCATGGGATCTGTGACTTGAAATTTCACATTATTGAATCGTGTCGTCTGGGCATTTCTTCTCATAAAGTGTATGATGTCGTCTTCCAAAGGCGGAAATCCACACGAATTTCGTGGGGAAAGTAGATGGCTACCCAGTGGGTTCCTGGGAGATGACTGTCGTCCGTGTTGATGATATAAGCTTGATGGACTTTGGGTTTGCGATGAGGTAGTTCATCTTTAGCGGACATGCCAGGATTCTAAGAAGAGGTGCACGAACTGTTTCTTTCAGAAGGTAATAAAATTCCCAGGTATCCATTTTGTTTTTTGTTTTTGTTTTTTTGTTGTTTCACAGGTGATAATAAGTCATCAATAAAATTCTGACTTTTTGCTTGAAAATCTCTGACAAGTAAACGGATCTTCGCTTCGTCTCCGTACTCTGTGGAAAGAGCTTCGATGCGACGGATCTCTAGTGAAGTGAATGGAGGGGAGGAATGGTCACGCAAAACTTTATACCACTGATGCGACACTGCTTCTTTCGAGATGAGACCCCAAGCGGCATCCAGTTACTAGTCTATTTTTTTCTTCTTGACTCATCATCAGGCATTTATCGTGTTGAATTTGACTGGGATGATATCTTTGACACCCATAGCAATGTTTCTTGGTCAACGCTGTAATTTTATCCAACAGGTGTTGTGCAAAACAAGAAACTAAATAGTCTTCTTGTTCTGGCCATATAGACATCACCATGTCCTCCTCGTCTTTGTCTTGTTTGGTTGGTGGTTCAGCTTCCAAGATATCCTTGCATTCCATTTCTAAAGAGACTCCACCATTTAAAAGAAGGATGAAAGTCTTGGTTTCTATCGTATTATCGATTTCTGTATACAAGAAGACGTTCACCGTCTCCTTCAGCGACCCTTAAACTGAAATTCCAAACGTACTAGGCCGGATTTTATAGGGTGGAAATGTTCCTCGTGGCTGCCTTGGTCAGGAGTGAAATCAATAGCCCACAAAGCGTAACCTCTTGCATAATCGTTGTACGAAATGCCGTGGCTGATGTTGGTCCCTAACTGTCTGGTGGCTTCGTACAGGGACAAGTACGACCTCATGTAATTCTTCTTGTCGGAATGTCAGGTTCGAAGGGTCTGGTACACAAGGTATTGCCATCTCGACTGACTTCGATCTTGGTCACGTCGAGGTGCTAAAACTGGAAAGGATTTTCATCGCAGTCTCCGTTAAAGGTCGAATTCTCGACGATACCAATGATTAAACACATGGGTAACTGTCCTTGGAACAGATGGTCTTCGATTATGGATAGCAGTATAACGGGAATGGTGAAGGTTGTCACTTCCACTCGTCGTCTCGGATATTTGGCAGTCGTCCTACTCAGAGTGTGATTAATGTCGTTTCCCACCTTAGGTAACACATCCAGGTGACCTACGTAGAGTCGCGCTTCTTGGATGACGATTTTGTAAGTGGCATCAGATGCAGCCATCAAATGGAAAGCGGCACTGCTCTAATTCAATCTTAGACGGACATCCACTCCGTTCGGCAAATATTTGTTTTGCAACCACATGTCCAATAGAAACGATCCATCAGTTCTGAACTACGGCTTAGAGCAATGTTTCTTTGAAAGTCCTGAAACCCCACATTGTGGGCATCTAGGTTATTGAACTTGCCATTGTCTCAGGTTTCCATACCACGCACGCATCTAGATGAGACTGTTTGGCTTCTTTGCCGTACGTCAAGAGATGTTCTAGGTACGCTCGATAAAGATAAGTACCCATGCTCTTGATGATCAGTTTATTATTCAAGTACAAATCCACTGAGCTGAACAAGGAAAGCATGAAATTGTTGACGGGGGCTACTTCCTCATTGGGGTCTAAATTGGCAACACCATCCGTGTCGGGTACTTTGACTTTCAAGTACTACTCTTTGGGATACTAGTATAGTCATCAGGGTTGTGGCATGGCAAGCAGATCCAGTTCTGAACATTCGCTAGACTCTCGGTGCATCATTTTTTCTCCTTTTTTTGATAGTTAAAGACATTTAATTCTCTGACGATTCTTCTTTTCTTTCTCTTTCTGGCTACAAATTCCTCTGGAGGGGTGTCTTTCTCGTCTCTTTCTGCCTTGTCCTTCCTGTGGCGTGAGGGAAAAAGGAATGCCTGACTCGGCAGCGTTCAGTGCATTTATAGGAGTTTCTCGTCGGCCCAAATTGTCTTTTCCAGTTTGAAGCAACACATTTTTGCGTGCTCTCACGAAGGCCTCTTTGGCATTTTGTTTGTCGATGATCACAGTTTGGAGAAATGTTTTTCCTTTCGTCAAGGTGGCATATTTCAAGGCGTGTAATCCTCGTATCACCATCGGTTTCAAACCTGGGACCACCGAACGAAACTCAGATTTCACCATATCTCCTAAACCGTGACCTCGTTGTCGAGCAACTACCCGGTACACTTGATACATGACTTGCAAGTCGTTATAGAATCTTCTCGAAAATGTACGTGACGTTCCCTTTGGAGACTGGAATATTTTGTCCCAATTGTCATTTTATACCAATCTTGACAGTCTCGAAATACGACTTACTGACGGACAAATAGTGAGGATGTACAAATTCGCGGTGAACGTGATACGTGTTTCCACTGTCAGTAACGTTGCGGCTGTATGTCCCACCACGTTTTGCTCCACCACATCAGAGTACACAAGGATCAAATTCATTCCTTCGTTCATTTCTACAGGCTAACGAAAATACTTGTAAAATTCCGTATTGCTGTTGATCTTCGGGCTGAAATTCGGAACCAATTTTGTGTCTCCACCCAAAATTCAAACAAACTACAATTCAAACTGATGGACAACGTTTGGTATCCTTAAATATCATTAGCAGTCGCCGAGCCACTTTATGGTACTTGATGGTGACACTTTGTTTGGCTCACTCCAGAGCTTTGCCAAACAGTTCATATAACCTGGGAGCAATCGTATCCACCAAATGTTGACCTTTAAAACAATAGCCTGCCGCAATTTTGACAGTGAATAATGGATTGCCAGCTGGATTTCTTTCTATCGTTCATGAATTGTTGCACTTGTTCTTTCAGGATTTCCATGTGGAAAGTGTTTTGATTGTCAGTGATTTTTTATTTGTTTGGGATGAATGATTTCGTCATTAAGTTGGATGGCCGGAGGCAATTTGGCTGTGAAACAGTACAAGGTATTGTGGTGAAACACATCCATAGAACTGTCACTGGTAACGTTAAGTAAAATTGGTTATTCATGATTCCAGAGTTCTACTTTCCGAGGGGTCACTCGAGATCAAAGGTGTATTCAAAAGAGAGTTGTTGTTGTTGTTGTGACTGCTAGGAGGGTGACTGGTGTTGGTCGCATGGCTTCCGATTTTAACGGTAGAGCATTTCAGGGAAGGATTGGGAAGAAAGTAACCAATGAAACTGCTCAGTAAAATGGTCCACAATTGTTCGTCTCCTTGTTGAAAACTCAAATTAGCGATGCCAGTACCGGTGGCACAATACACCACAGAGCTTTGGCAGAAAACAAAGATTTGCGTTTTAGGCACACGTTCTCCACGCCATACCCACAAGGGTTTCTTTTGTAGATCTTGCACAGAAGAACTCGGAGAAGGAGTGGTCGTTGTTGTTGTTGCGTCTGTGTTGAAGGGCATGGTGTTCACTTCTGTTTATAGTCGATGACGTGCGAAGTGTTGATTCAAGAATCAAAACTGAGAGGATATCCTTTCCAACGTACCTTGACTCCTTTGACATGACGCTTTCCAACTTTTCGGGTTCTTCGATCGAGAATGCTTTAGATATCGTACACGTCGTGTTCTTTCTTGGTCACTCGTTGTAACTCGGGCAAGTAAAATGTTCCTTTTAACACTTCACATTTCATGTCTTCCAATTTATAGACGGCAGGATGACGGATTGTTTGTACGCTTTGAGCATGTGCAGTAAGACGTCAATGTACTTGAGAGTGTGCTTGTGTATAAAATATTTCCAAATGCGTTCTTTCAAGGTTGGTTTCTGGAATCTCGGTGGTGAAAAAAATGACTGTCTCGTTTCTTCAATTCTTTTTGGAAAGCTTGGTTCAGAAATTCTGTGCCTTAGTCGGCTTGCCATCGAAAAGGGTAATGACTGCTTTATTTCAACACCAGTTTTAAGGCTCGCACTAACTCAGTGCTTCATTTGGCAGTCAAATGTACGACCCAGACAAATTTGGAAAATACATCAATGACACAAACAAATATTTGTAGACACGATTGTAGGTGACCAAATGAGAGATATCGACTAAATCGGCTTGCCATTTATGATCGATACACTCTACTCGTGCGTGATTTCTGGATAGTTTTCGTTTAATGGGTTTATGTAACATGTACGTGGCTTGTTCTTGTAACCATCGTTGCACTTTAGGTAAATATTCACTTCTCAGTCGGGTTTTGGCAGCACGATACAATTTTTGAACTCCTCCGTAACCCGCAGAATGGGTTGGATCGTAGTACGATCTCTCTTCCATAAGTCACCCACTGTTCACGGATGCTACTCTGGCTGGGGTGAGGTGGTGGTTTGGAAACGGCTTTAGGTATCCGACATGACACTGAAGTAGAAGTCGAGGTTAGTGGTGGTGGCAATGGCATGGCTTTTGTCTTGCTTTCTTTTTCAACTTCTGGTTTCTCTTCTTTTTTTTCTGCTTCAGTCGAAGAAGTGGACGCCCTCGTTTTAACCCAAGCTTTGAGTTCTTCCCGTTGGGGAGTGGGGGAAGGGGTCAACAAGGATGCTTCAATATTATTAGGAATGAGAGGTGCTGACTGTGTTTGAAAGACTTCTCTTGCTTCTTCTTCCCATGGTCTCCGTGGGGTTTGCGTCTTTTCTGGTCACTGGGGGTGGTATCGATGGACTTTTCATCAGGGCCTTAAAATCTTTCAGAGTCGGTTGGGCTATTTCATCTAAGGCTTTCTGGTGAAAGAGTTGAATACGTTGTAACACCTGACCAAACCGTTGCGATTTTCCCGTTTCTGACAGGTCTCTGCGATCCATCAACAATTGCAATTCGTGTTGTGACGAAACATCTTGTTTAGATGAGGATTGGGAGGTAAATGCAGGGTGCGTTGTTCTTGCCAACGATGGAATTTCATCCATCGTTTCTAAGGGACTAAAGTCAGTTTTCGTCCTTCCATCAGATTCCAAAGTACACATCTGAGATCTGTTCTCTCAAGAGAACCCTTTTATCTTCTTCGTCCTTTTTATCTTGGATCGCTTTTTTAAGCATGAACTCCTATGAGTCCTGAAATCATTGTTCCCAATACTCCTTTCACCAAGGGTGCTTACAACAGGTGCACAAATCTTCCGCGTTGCAGCAACATTATTTTCTGTTTACGGAATGGTATTATCTTTTTTATTATTTGGCGAATAATGTGTCGATGCTTGGTTAAGCTTTCTTTCGGATGCATAGACATAGGTATCGTGCCTTTCAAGATATTCGGGCAATATTCCCACACGGTATCGACGAGGCTGCTTGCATGAGTTGTTTTTTTTTTGTGTTTTTTTTTTTTGCATGAGTGGAGGGACTTTGAACAGGACCGATAACACGTCCCAATGTTTCGCTAAACGAAGAGGGAGTCCTATACTTTTCTTTCCTTTCTGAGGCGAAGTGGGATGGCTTCTTCAGGGTGACATCTTGGTTTGTTCCGGAGCACACACAAAACTACACTGACATCCATGGCTTGGAACACGTCCTTTTATCCTATGTTTGTAGGCTGTAATTTTTGAGTAGGTCGAAGGGTTTTAGACCAGTCTTTTTGACGAACTCTTTTACTATCTCATCACAAATAACCATCCCCTTTGGTTGCTCCTCTTTTGTTTTGGACGATTGAGTCTTTTCTTGGGTGAAAGATGTTGGGCTAAACGTTTTGTCGGATGTTGATTCAAACGACGAGACTGTCCTTTTCCCCTTTCGGACAGCAGAACGGCGATGGGTGACATCATTTTGCATTCAGGAGCACAAAAAACACTGATGCCCATCGTCTGGCTAGGGTTCTTTTTATAGTGGAATGCGTCGCCACTGATTGTCGGTACGTTGAGGGGTTTACAACGGACTAAATCGGAACAGGTCTCGCTTTGATACGTCCAATAAACTCTGTAACATGTCCGATCTCTCTTGGACTTTGATTTGGGGCAGGTACTTTGTTAGGAGCTGATTTGTCGTCGATGACTTTGAGAGCCGAGGAAGAGGTAGCAGAGATAGCAGAGGTAGCCATAGTGAAGGTGATGTCACTTTGGAAACGAACACAGACGAAAAATTGCTATAGTCGTTCCACTTGGCACAGTTACACAGGTGTCCTACCGGAATGGCTTTTCGGGTATTTCAATGTCAATGACGGTCTTGTCCTGAATGGAGTGGTTTTCCTCGGTGTCGGGTTCTTCTTTTGGCAGTGTGCCTAACACAGGTTTGAAAGTTACCTTTTTCCTTGGAGGATTGACTTCATTAACACAAATCTTTTGCATAGTCAGCCCCTTCTTTCGTCCAAGCCTCGACACCAAGACTTTTCCAGTGACGTACATCTTGCCAGTGAGGATGTAAGTCACAAGCTATACACATATCTTCGTATTCATCCTCAGTGGCAAAATGTTGACGAATCTTTCTTGCCTTAGAGGTAGAGAAGTATCGAGATGAAAGCGCAAGTATTTTAACAAAAAGTGTACATATCTCGTGTACATTTAAATGAACAACACTCGTGGGTTTTTTTTATGGTACGTACTTTTCGTAAATAGTCCACAAAAAATCGGCTTGCAAACGAAATCAGAGAAAGAAAGTCACTAAGACACACCACACGACGTCCCCAATTCAATGGACACAGTTCATGTAAAAAGTGTTAGTAATCCTCCAGTCTGAATAATGTCATTGACTGCCTTCCACAGAATATGTTGTATCAGGACTGATAAAGGTCGTGGCATGGTTATAAGTTTTATACCTCTTTTTGTCGGAGTTATAAAATGTAATTATTCTGCACAGAGCTGATCGTTAACCAGTACCAAAATCTAAACTGTTTAGTCACTAACTTCCACACCACACACAGTACAGAAGTTTCCTCTTCAACCAAGATTAGATTGTGTAAACGATTTTGTAACCCTCTAAGTCTTCCTCTGGAATTCGTTGCAGTAAGGCTACCTTGTAGTAAATAGAATCAGTAGCAAACCAATACTTCTGGCCCTTGGGTAGTATAACAATGTCTGACCATTGGAACACTTTCTTCAGAATCAGTGCTCTTATAGCATTTATGTACATTGGTGACGTAGCCAATGCAATTTTTCTTTGCGTTTCACTTGTATTTTGACGAACCATTGGTAAATGCGTTCTCTCAATTCCAGAGGTATCTTCTGAATATACTCTTCTAAACTAGGCATTCTTTCCAATGTCTTTCTTTTGGAGGTATTAAATGTACTTGTTGAACAGTTCAGTTGCGTACCAAAATTGTCTAGTCACTAACTCACACACCAAGATTCGCACAAAGAGGTTTCCTCTTGAACCAAGATTAGTTCGTATAAAAGATTTTGGTAATCCTCTAACTCTTCCGTTGGAATCCGGCATGCCATGGTCACCTTGTAAGTAGAATGAGTAGGATCCAAAGCTTTCTGAATCTGGTGTGATCCATCGCCAATGTCTGAGCATTTGAAAACTTTGAAATGAATCAATCCTCTTATACCATTCAGGTACCAGTGGTACAAATATCGGTGACGTAAAGGATGTAATTGTTGTTTGCGTTTCACTTGTATTTTGACACACTCTTGGCAAATGCGTTCTCTCAGCTCCACAGGAATACCACGAATGTTCTCTTGTAAAGTATCCATGAAGAGATTACTGAGGTCCCACTAAAGGTTGGTAGTGACAGTGTGGAGACCATCGAGCATGTCCAAGGTCAGCTGAGTCTTTTTGCTCCCACTCGTGCAGTGACACACCGCAACTGAAGCACTTGACTTTATCACCTTTGCCCAAGTAAACAAATCCAGCTCTGGCTAATTCTTCGGGGGTAGGTCCTCCTAGATATTGGGGCCACTTTCCTTTGAACGTTTGGAATCGACTTTCAAAGAAGCAGTATTCAGACAAACGCATATGCAACGAATATTCTTCTTTCACAGGTTTATTTCGATGAGGGTACACTGAATCCCGAAGTATGGTGGTAGTCGCATCGTTTCACGTTGAGGATAAAAACAAGTAAAGAGTCCACGATAACGAGTGGCACCACTTTCGCATCCGTCAGGTTTGACACGCACATCATCACTTTCTAATGTAGGTGTAGTAGTAGTCATAGCAAAGTTCCCATGATGTTCTGCTGAATTGCTGAGATCTCAGCGTGCGGCATCCCTGCAATCGCATGGCACAGCATCGACTTGAGAACGATTGAACTTGAATTGTGTCTGTCGCAAATGATTCATCTTTCTCACTTGACGTTGTTCGTCACAATGAACTATGGGTGTTGGACGTTTTATCATATTTTTATGCCTATCAATATCTGCGTGTCCATAAGGAAAAGTGAAGTGGTTGGGATGCCGCACTCTCTTCTTGTGCACGAATTGATACACTTTTTCTAAGGGTCGATTGACGATATGATGTGTGGGTAAACGTGCAATCTTGTGAGGTTTGTAGGTGGTCTCTTTAAAGTCTTGATCCTCTCCAGATTGCAAGGCCAAAGTTCACCATTTGCCTGGTGCGATGATTTAGAGTCATTCCTTTGACTCTGCACTCGGTGTGCACTTCTCGTTGGTTCCGGTATTTGTAGCCGTAGAACTTTGTCGTCGGGGTGCTCATCTGTCCAGGCTCCTAAACGGTCTCCTTCGATTTCAAGGTAACGGTGACCAAGGCGATTGATGTAGATGCAACTGTCCGTATCAAAATACAGCACTCGATCTCCTAACGGGTGTAATGCTTCGTACAATTTTAAACGAGCACGGGGTGTCACTTAGGTTGCAATGATGACATTTCCAAATTCATCAGCCAGTACAAACTCCAGATCTTGTTCATAATTGACTAAGCTCAAGTTTTTACGAGGACTTCCACGTGTTTCGTGCATTTTGTTTCGTCGTGAATCATCTGGAAGTAGCGGGAAGATTCTGACAAGTACTCAGTCTTGGGTAAACACTGTAGTTGTGCCATTTTCTCCCACGAACAATTCAACATCACTTTGGCAAACGATCGCCTTCTTTCGTTTTTCTCGATGTGTTTTAAATAGATGCCTTCCTACTCAAAGTATTTCTCTTTGAATTTCTTATGGTGTTCGAGGGTTAGACACCAATAAGGATAGCCGCTGGCTTCCTGTTTCAGTTTCATAATGGCATGTAGTCTGCGAAAATCCCTTTTGAGTCTCGCTACTCGTGTGGCACTGTTCTGTCTTGGGAAATTGGTAAATTTCGTACACTTCTAACAATTGGTATCCCAGGTCCAGAGCTTTGAACAACTCAACACTGGCCCACGTTCCTGTCAATGCCTGTTCTTCCTGAGTGTGATGACAATGTTGGTCTTGGCTGCACGTTTCAGCACAAGTACGATTCAATGGAAATATCAGTTCTCCGTGGCAATGGTAAGATAAAAGGGAATGGTACAAGTCCGGTGGAGGCAAGACTTTGCACTTGATTAATCCTTCGAATTGTCGAATGTTGTCCACATCAGTGTGTTCCATCAACAATAGTTGGTGCCCTGCGGAAAAGTAACAATATTTGCACACGTACGGATACAGCTAAAACACGTCCAGATATTTGATTTCTTCTCCTTTTTCTTGTCGGCGTGGTACAGCAAACAAGTGGCATTCGTTCGTCCTCCATACAAACAATCCAGTGGATTCAGATGGTCCACGAGCTTGTAACTTTCCACGATGTGTTTAAACTCCGGATCGGTATTCAAACGGTGGTCGTACTCATTTTTCCACATTTTCACGACTTGGTGTCCTTGCTGTTCTAACTTTATGTGGCCTCTTACAAGTCTTGCATGGTACATTGTAAAAACTGATTTTTGGTGTCACGTTGAGGGTAGTAGGTCAGACATCCGTGAAATAATCAACCGTTTAATTCGTACACAATCTTAGGGTTTTCTAAGCCCCAGCTATCCACCTAATAATTTCCAAGGGTCTTTTCGCCGCCTCCGTTTCGGGCATGTTGGATACATTTGTCTTCCTTGTCGAGCAAGTAATGTAGCCAGCATAGGGCTTTGACCAAGTATCGACGTTTGACAAAGTTCGTCGCTTGAGGACGAATGACAGCCAGGGTCTTCTCGAGCATGAATCGTTTGCGGTGCACTAAGGAACAAGCTTTGGCAATGGTGCAGGCTTTTTTCAAGGGTCGATCCCTCCATGTTCCATGAACAATTCTCTAAAGTTTCATCAGCATCTCCATAAAATGTCCGCGTTAGAACGACAGTACTTTAACATTCCTTCCTGAAAGTGGAAGGGGTCCGAGGCGTGAGTTTGGTATCAAGCGTAGAAAGCTTCTCGTTGTTCGGTGCGCATGTTGTCGGGGTCGTAGTAGTGAGCATCAGTCAAATGTAGTAAAACGGCGTGCTGATTGTCTTCGGTGTTGAAAACGTTCGTAAAATAGCCTTTGGCTATATCTGTCATTCCAGCTCAAAGGTATGGCCAAGTAACTCATAGAATCTTTAAACTGTACTTGTCCCACTTGCATGGAAATGATTTGGGCTCAGTTGAAAGTCACTTTATGACGCTCAATTCTTTGTTCTGTATAGTATTTGAGAAGAAATTGTCCATCGTATCCCGATAAATTGTGAGTAATCACCGTGTCATAGCGATGGCAATCTCCATAACGTTCCGTGTCATCTTGACTCCAAGTCTCGTTGATAGGGTCTAAGATCCATTGGGCAAAATCGGTCAGCTTGTTCGGTCCTCGAAAGATTTTTTCACGTCCTCCAGGAATCTTGCTACAGTGATGTTAATGACAAACGATAGGTTCTTGGATGTACTTCTCGCGCACTCGATGGGCCATACAGAAATTAGAAATATGAATGCCGGTCTCTTGCATGAATTCGAAATCAAAAAAATATGAAATTCCCTTTCTTCTGGTCATCTTCCACATTCTTCTCCTCCTCCTGTTGGGGTTGATACTTTTGAATATAGCATTATTATTCAAAATCCACGATTTCGTGGTGACAAATGTGACATCGTTTCTTTCCTGGACAAATGTGTGGCTTGGCATTATTGGTAAGTATGACTTGTCCACAAGTAGAGCACAATCTCACCAGTTGGCAAGCACTTTTCCGCTGTGAACCTTGTGTTTTCAGATGTTGTTCGTAACAGGTAGGGCTAACAAAAGTGAGCAGCCGGGTAATGCACTCGTTCTCGTCCTTCGTCAAGAGAAGGTATAGAGGCCAAACATCCTGGACATTTCAATCCGCGTTGCTTATGTAGCTCTCGATTGTTATACCCATAGCCACATTTCTCACAGCAATAACCGTATCCCAGGAATTCATTGATAGTGGTAATAACATGGAAATGTTCATCGTGATGATAGACGTGATTGTATTTTCCATCTTGGAAATCTATGCCTCGGGAAAGCAGTTTTCCACGCACTTCTTGAGGGTACACTTTCAATGTATAATTTGGAGCTACGACGTCTTGCGGTGTTTGGAAGTAAGGAATGCCGCAGGGTGTGTCTTTAAATAGGCCAGCTTCCTGTGACAGGAGTTCTGCTTCTCTTCATTATATGGCCCGGTTCGATTTTCGAATGTTGTCCCAGGCTCTTTACCATCTGCAGTGTCGTTCTTCTCGGCATACGTTTGTCCCACCACGATGGCGCGGACTAAACACATCTTGTCTTGAGTGTTGTTAATTTGAACGAGACTCTGCTTGGTGCTGCGTTGTCCGGTACCTTTAGGAAGAGAAACGTGGGCCATGTACAGTGTTGTTTTTCCATCAGTGATATAAAACTTGTCATTGGACTACTGAACGTGTTGAATTTTGTCGATGACTTTGGAAGGTGTCAATTCTGCTGCTCTACTAAACTCGATCCAAACGGGGGACTCCTGACTGTCGTGATAAATGGAAAGTGTCAATCGATCGTCTTCGTTGGCTCGACATTGCCGTTTCAGTCTGGTTAACAAAGAATCCCACAAATCAGAGATGAACCCCTGTTTTCTCCAAAGGTACGTCGAACTTGAAATCTTTAAACTTCACCGTGTACGTGTAGGCCGTGGTTCTAACTTTTCTGCAAGAACGTTTATCCGTCTCTTGAATGTGGTAGTAGTTGCAGGTGATAATGCTGGTGGACTTTGGTTTGGAGTAGACTCTCTGGGTCTTGATGCAGATGTGGATTATGACTCGTCTTCAAAATTGCTGGTATTGATTTAGGCCAAGACTTCAGCTACTATGCAAGGCAAAAGGTCACGTTTCTGCCTCTTACTTTCTTCTCCTTTCTCCACGAAATGGTGTGATCGTTTCATCTTGATTGCAAAATGTCAAATGACTCAGTTTTAAACACTATGGTCCCCTATATATAAATGTAAGGTGTCTTCCCTATATAAAGGGTAAGTGTCTTCCCTCAAAGTATTCATTTCACTCTCTATCCTCCAAGAAGATAGAAGAGCCAACACAGATCGAATTCTGATCAAAGCTTTGGGAAGTGCCATACGAAGGTTTTCCTCAGAGTACCCAACGGATTACTCCCCCTTCTTTCGAGATAAAAGTCAAGATACTTGCTATATCTGTCAGAGGAAAGAACATTGGTCTTTAGAATGTCCACAACGTCAAACTATGACAGGCGTTAGGAGAGGCAAAGGTCAAGATACCTGTTATCATTGTCAAGAAAAAGGACATTATTCTTCAGACTGTCCTAAGAAAAAAGAGAACCGATCCAAGAAACAACAGAGCTGGAGGAGAGGGCTTCCGAACAGGAAGAAGAACCCTGCGATAAGGAGGAAGAACCCATACCCACCCAGAAAGAGAAGAAAAGACGAGAAGAAAATGAGGAAGAAGAAGAAGAAAAGAAACATGTGGCAGTGAAAGTTAAGAAATTCAAAAAAGGAAAGAATGAAAGGAAAAGAAGAATCTAATGAACTTTTAAAAGTGATTTGCTGTGAAATTTGATTGTAATTTGTACCAGAGAATATACCAGAAAGAAAAACGTAAATCTCATGGTTTGAATTTGTATAATAATAAGAACCTACACGCATGCAATCACACACCTACGTCATGGGAAAAAAGGGATTTGAGTTTTATTGACTTTGGCAAACGTTGAGTAGTCTCTTTTGGAGAGAGGTGGCTGGCCCTGAACAGGACCGTTGAGTGTTTGTTTATTTAACAAACTCATGGACGGAAGTTAATGCACGTTAACTGCCTTATCCCTTTGCCACGGCTAAGGTCTACTTCTTGACCTACTACTGTCGATGATTTGGTGGAAATCACCAGTGTTGGTATCTAAGGCGTAGTCTGAGTATTGACGGGGTTGAACTGTTTGGCCAGGCAAGGTCTTTTCCTATTGGGTCGTATTAAGGAAGTCGAATAGATGTTTTTCAGACTCCTTAACTCGGCCAAAATGTTTTAGAGTACCCTTACCGTTTGACTTTCACCGTCCTCCTTCTCTCCTAGACCTTGTTTCGTCTCTGCTGCCTCTTCGTCCTGTCGTTTTCTTCTTGCCTCTTCTTCTTCTCACTGTTGCTGTTGAATGAGAAAGGCTTGTTCTGCTTCTCTCTGCTGTTGCAACAATTTCTCCAATTCTTCTTTCTGCTTCTGTTTAAAATCCTCGACGTACGGTAAGGAAGGAGAAGGTGCCAAAGGTACTGGTACCGGAACAAACTCTTATGAAGAAGAGAGAAAATCAACTAAATCCCAATTAAAATCGTTCTCTTCTGGACGTAGGACTTTGTTTGCTTTGGTAGCCGCTGATATTCCATCACTCCTCGTCTCCACAGTCTGTGCACCCCAATTCATTGTCTTCGTAGTTTCCGTCATGTCCTAGCTCTGTCGCATTTATTCACTGCACACAGACGCTAACACACCTATATAGGGAATGTGACGCCACAGGTAGCTCTCTTCTGATTGGAAGACAGACTCCACATTGTGACTGAACTTTGCAAAGCGTGTTAGGATTGGCGAAAGAACTCAATCCGTTTCGATCCGCTCTTGTACTATAAATAACCGCGGTTCACATCATTTCATTCACCTGTTCTCGTCACAAGATGTGGAGTAACGTAGAATCGTCTACCCTCATATCGGGAATGCTGTTCAACCCGGACTATCCCATATATGTCAAATCATCATGGACTATTTACCCAGATCACTGATACAGCCCTTTGGAAACGAAGGATCTTTGCGGAGAGGCAAGACTGTCTGAAGCGAGTCTTAATCTACGGTCCAGATGTCAGACCTGTTCGATGCCCATATATGTTAACTCAATGATGTTAACAGAAACCCCAAAGACACTTTTCAGGGCCACTCATATGTCTAGAAATGATGTCTATTCTCTCTTGCCGAAATTTTTTTTAGTTGATTGTAGTTGTTTGTTTGTATATGTCTATATCTCTATATATGTCTCTATGTCTATGTCTCTATTGTGTTTGTCCCTTATCCCTAGACAGACCCACTCTGTTTCATTTACTCACCTTGTCCCTAGATAATCCCTATATCATTTCCCATTATCCCTAGGCAGTCCCATCCATGTTCAGGTTCTCCCTAGTCCCTAGACAGTCCCATGTTAAATTCCCATTGAACCTAGATAGTCCCACCCATGTTTAAATCCCCTTTGTCCGCCGATTACAAACACCCATTTTTAAAATTAAAGTCCCATAATCCCTTGTTGGTCCCCCATTACTACTTTCATGTGCACCTGGAACATGCTCGTCGTCTCCTGGAAGAACTAGCCTGGGAAGCCCGAAAGGAGGAAGCCGATCTAGAGAACCAAATGAAAAAGAAACAGAGTAAAAAAGTAGTACTGCCTCATCTGATGATGCAGAAGACCTGTAATTTGAAGACTGTGGTAAGGACACTACAACAGAGACAATCACTTCCACAGACTGAGAGCGAGAACTGGGCTCTGGAGCTACCACAACAGCAGCAGCAGCAGCAATGATCATTACCAGAGCGACCACATCCACGGCGTCGTCTACAAAGGGAAACAACTAAGACAACCTTTAGAGGCCCCGCAACTGAAGATTATAGTCGACTATGTGTGTGTTTAAAAATCAGCCATGGCAGGTGGGGGAATTGACCAGGTGCACCGAAGAAAGCAATACCCCCTTTTAGATCCAAGAAGACCTCTAAAATGATATTAATCATTATGTCAAAAAAGTGTTTGTATTTGTATGCGTCACTATGTGTAAGGCTTTTCTTTCATTAAAGATCCCTTTGTCTTCTCCAGTTTGTAATTGTAAGTGAGAATTTAGTGGTGTGTCTATAAACAACTGTTACTTTGCTTGTACTATAAATTTCCTGTATTGCCCACAAGTATTTCTCCACGTTAATTTCCTCTATTGCCCACAAGTACTTAATTTATCCCTAAGTGGTCCATACTACTGCTACTACTACTACTACTACTACTACTACTACTACTACTACTACTACTACTACTACTACTATTACTACTACTACTACTACTACTAATAATAATAATAATATATCACTACTACTACTATTCCTCTACTACTATTATACCGATATTATTAACATACCACTGATACTATTATATCACTACTCAGTGGCGTCCCTAGAGTTGGTGTCACCCAGTGCAGTAACTCATGGTGTCACCCCCATGGACCACCTTCCTGCACAAAAATTGAAAACAACTTTATAGACAGTCATGTGCGGTACCTCATGGTGTCAACCCCATGGACCCCCTTCATGCACAAAAAGTCAAAAATTTTATAGTCATTCATTTTGGTGTCACCCATACTGATGGTGTCAGCCGGTGTGGTCCGCAACCCCCACCCCCGCACCCCCGAATGACGCCGCTGCCACTACTACTGCTACTACTACTGTATAAATACTACTATTATACTATTAATATACTGCTATTACTAGACTAATACTACTGTTATACCAATGCTACTACTGTACCGCGGTCGCTGCTGCTACTACTATTACTATTACTACTACTACTATGACTAATAATAATAATAATAATAATAATAATAATAATAATAATAATAATAATAATAATAATAATAACAATAAAATAATACAGATTTATTAACTGTTTATGTACCTTGTTTTTCATAAAGTACTTCTTTCAAAGTACACATCTTCTCTAACAACATAATAATACTAATCCTCATTGACATGCATGATTAATATATGACTTTAATCTGAAAATTCGTCACACCAAAACTACATCATGAAACCAATGGTTTTACTACTTACTGGAAGTTTGTTTGTTTGTTATTATTTCTTCGACATAGACACGTACCACAGTTAAATATGAAACATTCTGTAATGCTAAAGCATGTAATGCTTGAATTCTTTACGTCCCAGCTAGTGTTAACTCAGTCATAACAGCTCTCGATGGGGTGCTTCATAATGGAAACTAAATGAAAGAGTCTTTAAATGTTAATAACAAGTCCATGGAAACAAACGTCAATATATTGAATCGATCATTCGTCTGGCTTATTAGTTAGTTTGGCATGTTTAGTTACATTTTCTGGTACGCATATTATTCAGATCGTTAACATGCATTGCTGGATATATCAATAAATCTGAAAACAAATAACCTTACTCACCCTGATATCATAAGTACAAGCTGAGTGGACTAAGATCTGTTATTATATACTCATTGTTTTCTCCGTGAACTTTACATAGTCAGAATCGTTCAATATTGCGCCCTCGCGCTGAATTCATACTGAATGCATGCAAATAAAGGAACTACTTTCTAGTGTAAATATTCAATTTTTTTTTCTGAATGAATTAAAGCAAATGTTTCATGGACTGCCACATATCGGCAGCTTTGGCACATTCCGCGTTAACTGTTTTGATACAATGTTTCAGATTTAGGCTAGCTATAGACGCCAGACAGGGTCCTTACAATAACATGCAAGTTATAAGACATAAACTTGTCTTCTTTAGCCGGTAATAAAAATGGCAAAAATATACTTACAATTTTACATCCTGAATTTCCTCAAAATGTACTTTCTTAGTTCTGCAAATCCGAATTACATGAGCCATGTCATGGGTTCTCAAGGTTGATTACACATATCGAAATTGTACTGAAATTTCGACTACTGAGTATATTCCAAGTGCAATTACATCCTCCTTACTACACTCAAAAATGAAATAAACATTAAATTCCACAGCGTCTTTTCGATAATTGCAATTGAAAGACTTCATATTTTCCCCACATTATGATTTGAATCATTCAATGACAGAACAGAAACACGCATGCCGATGTCAACATACTTCTGCCTCGCTGCTTCAATACGATGTATTTCATGTAGAATTGCAACGGACGCTGTAAGTTACTAAATCCAGATCATAATCACGAAATTGCATCGAATCGACAAAAATACCAAAACGTAGATCAAATGGAAAAGTTGTTGAAATGCGCAGTCATTCACAATATGACTCCAAATTCAATTTTAAGTTGACCAAAAGCCATTTTCTTCCGAAACTTACGTCTAGCGCGCGACCAACTTCAAATTTATCTTGGCGGAGTTACATGCGCATTAATAATGTTGTTGTGTAATGATGCATCTACGCTTGTGTATTTAGTTTGGAATACGACATACATTCAGTTACTTTGTTTTTGCAGGGTTTTTTGTTGGTACATTTAAGCCTTATGTAGAATAAGAAAATGAGTATATAATAAAAAGGTTACTGCATTTGTATGGGAAAATATGAACTCGTTTTGTCGGATGGATATACTGCACTCCCAAGGTCGTGCATTATAGCCATCCGAAAAACTCGTTCATATTTTCCCATCCAAATGCAGTAACTTATAATTATTGTCTAATTCGCTGTCAGATCAGGGTCTATGCCGTAAGCCTAATGTATAAATTCAACCGAAGGCGTTGATCTAAATGTGTTGGTGCCGCATTGTCTTACTCTTCACAGTAGTGTACCTCCTTTAGAATTTGAAAAGTGTAGAAGATGAAAGGAATGTGGCGCCTTGTATGGTGGCAGGTGTGTGTCGATGAATTTCACACTTGAACGTTCGCAGTGGCGTCCCTAGGGTTGGTGTCACCCAGTGCGGTAATTCATGGTGTCACCGCCATGGACCTCCTTCCTGCACAAAAATTCAAAAATGTTATAGACAGTCCTGTGCGGTAACTCATGGTGTCACTGTCACCCCCATGGACCCCCTTAATGCACAAAAATTCAAAATTGTATAGACAGTCATTTTGGTGTCACCCCCTCTGATGGTGTCACCCGGTGTTGTCCGAACCCCCCCCCCCGTGACGCCACTGAATGTTCGGTTTGTGCAAACAGATGAATAATACAAATTTGTTAAGAGGCTACACAACACTTATGAAAGAACTTAATCGTTATCACAGAGTGGATACAATGCGTTATAATCTCATAAATTATCCAGTAAATACCATTCAAAAGTAGAATGTGCATGTAGTAAATAATATGAAAATGTGTTCGGCATAATATAACAAGCATCCCCTCACCCACTGAATGGCAGTGGCGATTCCATTTCTTCTACCATTCTTTTTACTGGACTAAAGAAAATTAAATGTGTTAAATAATAAAGGCTAAATGGAATTCAAGTGCCACACACAGCAAAGAAAAATGTTGAAGCTTTATTATTTTGAAGATAGAAATCGACAGATGCAAAGCAAACATAAACAAAAATTCCTTAGTGTTTCTATGGTCCGTCACGACCCAAATCGTCAGTCAAACTGAACACACACACACACACACACACTCACACACACTCACACACACATACACACACACACATATATATA